>MU388247.1:0-166791 GCA_022578535.1 Jackrogersella minutella
CCCCCCCCCCCCCCCGCCCCCCCCCCCCCCCCCCCCCCCCCCCCCCCCCCCCCCCCCCCCCCCCCCCCCCCCCCCCCCCCCCCCCCCCCCCCCCCGCTGAATAGGATCGATGACTTACTATCCATCCCCTGTTTTTGTGCATTAGGTACTCTCCTCTGTATATCGCTTCTGTGTACACAAACTAGACTGCCGATTAGAGACATGATTAGATGATAGGCAAGGACACACTGGATTGGGCTATAGAACAATTAGGCACGACAGCATTGAATGTAAACCATGCAAGTATATATTTACACTCGGACGAAGAGTGGTTATGGGTGGTGCTGTCCTTGTATGTTCCACATGGGCCATCCAGATTTGCGGATGTTTGAATATAGTATAATGATACACGTAGTTAGGCTGGGCCCCCCCTGGCATCCACCCTTATAAGTTTCCTTGCAAGCAGCCGTATATCATCTTTCTTTCTTTTTTTTTGTTCATGGTCATGACCTCCCGGCCGCCGTTATCCAACGGTTACGTACGCCTTTGCTCCGCAGAAGAGGAGAGGAGAATATTCGTGTAATGTCTTTCTCATGTAGAGTTTTTTTTTACCCCGCCTAGGAGGGCGATCACGATATTATCTCTCCTATGTCGACGTATGCGGGCTTCCAGCGGACGGCGTCGTCGGCGAAGGTGTCGCTGGGGACGCCGACGTCGCCGGGGCTGTATAGGTACCACGACTTCAGGGTCCTGATGGAGGCGGATATCAAGGCGGCGTCGAGGCTCGGCCCGGAGCCCTCGCCGAGCTGGTCCCTGCCGCTGTAGATGCCCACGACGAAGACAGGCGTCCTGCTCAGGCGGCCCGTCTCGCTCAGGAGCCGGGCCACGGGGGCGTCGAAGTTCTCCCGCGCGCACAGCCGCGCCAGCTCGCGCGTCGGCAGCTTGAACTCGAAGAGGTTCTCGAGGTCGAGCTTGCGGGAGAGGACGTGCCCCTTCACGAACGTCTTGGCGCTCTCCCTGCCGCAGTATAGGTAGATGGCGCCGATGACGGCGCGCACGAAGTTGGAGTTCGCGTTCGCGAGCCGGTCGTCGAAGATGAGCTTCGTGTTGTTCTCGTCGCTGACCTCGGGCGGCTGCCCCTCCTTCGGCTGCTTCTGCTTCTCGATCATGTCGCCGAAGGCGTCGTCGTACATGACCCGACTGCTCAGGCCGCGGCGCCACTTCCACTTCAATATCTCCTTGGACTCGGAGCGCACGTAGCCCCACTTGTTCATCACGTTCGACGCCTTATCGAGGGAAAACTGGAGCAGCCCGGGGTCCACTTCCTCGCCGGGGGCGTCGGCGGCTTCCACACCCCACGCCCGTGCGATCTGGTGCAATGCCGCGACGCCGGAGTACCCCTTCATGGCGGAGAAGATGATCGCCATGGGCAGGCGCGGATACTGCGTGAGGAGCATTTCCGATGTGTGGTACTGTAGTAGGGCCGCGCCCACGAATGCGAGGTTCGCATTGTTGAAGCGCGGGTTGGCGTCGGCCGAAGGGTCTATCAGGGCGCGGGCGAGAGCCTGTAGAGGGATTTTGGAGGAGAGCGAGAGTCGCGCATGTAGGGCCGCAAGTTTTGCCGAGTAGAGGGCTCGTTCCGGCGGCGGGGATGGTAATGGTAACTCCTGCTGTTCGGGTCGTTCTGCGATTTCGTCGAATTTTATATCTTCCAGCGCACTTTCGGACGTCATTGACTGCCACCTTCTTTGGCAGTATAGAGGGGCTTGTAATCTAGATGTTCGGGTGGTTTGACATATTCTCGTGGGGCCGGATGCTGCTGCTGGCCTCGCTGGTGCGGTTTGGAGCAATTGACTGGATATTCTGTCTAACCGTATTCTCTTCATTTTCGATAAACCCAGATCACCTCGCCCCAACGCGCTGGGCGGGTTGAGACACGACACGGTGGTGGGTGATTAAGTCAATTGCTGCTGTTGTGGTCTCGTGTCTGTCTGTCTGTCTAAGGCTTCAAGAAAAAGTTTCAAAGGTTTCAAAAGTTTCTGATAATTGAAGCTACTGCTAAACGTGCAAACGTGCAAGGGCCAATGATGTGAGTAACGCACGTGCCACCCACCAAAAAAGTTAAAAATCGGATTAATGATGCCATAATCCGAACCAATTAACTTGATTCAATTCAGATTTACATACAAGGGACCCCACTAACCCAAATTCAATGGGTATGTACCTTGTATCTTTTGAATGTCCCGTAAATGTGAATGTGAACGTGAATGTAAATGACGAACGTTCCAACCGCAAGCTACATCATCGTCGCAATTTCTCTTAATTGACTGCCTTTAAGAGCTTGTTCATCACACATCCGGACAAGATGGTAAGTTGACTATAATATGTAAAATTATCATTATAGGATGCTTTACTAACAGTTACTAGGGTGGCGGTCACAAAGTTCCGTAAGTCAGAACTACGCCCTACGATCCCTTAAGCTCCGATAAACAAATCTGACCTCCGTTAGCTACCCCAAGCACGTTTGGTCCCCGGCCGGTGGTTGGTATGCGCAGCCGAGCAATTGGAAAGTGAACACTGCGGTATTCTTCGGCGTCATCGTCGGCATAACGGCCCTCACATGGAACCTAAGCGCTGAGCGCGAATTCCGACACAAAATGCCAGAGCCGGATCGATTCTACCCCAGTCGATAGTACGTTCGATGTCGCATGTTTATTTCATGGGAAGTGAAGAGTCTAACATGTGTTACAGCTGGAGTAAGCAGATAAGGGAACACGAGGCAGCGGAAAGGGCAAAGAAGGCCGCAGAAAAGACTGAAGAATCATCGTAAAGCCGGTACTGCTATCGGGTGTACATATACCATGTTCTAAGACGAACAATACAGGGAATTGGGTCTTTGATGGCACATGAACGACAAGTTATGATAATCACAACTTGCAACGCTTCGCTGAGTGATATATCTCAAGTCAACATTTGCCGGATAGCTCGGACCCGCAGCTTTCAGCTAGATTCTTTGGCCCGAAAAGTTCACCCTTCAAGCCCAATCAAGATGCTTTAGCATCTAACCTGGAAATGATTGCTCCTAGGCAGGATTGCTTTGATGTTCCCTAACCTTTGGGGGCGGTTAGCTAATTAATCTGACATTTCGAAAGTATTCATCAAGTCAACGTAAGAAGCCAAGCCCACAGTACGTGTGATATAGGAGTGAATATTAAATACCTAGTTGCTTTTATTTTCAAATGTATTACAAGTAACAATAGGCCAGGAGGACAAGACGAAGCAGTTCAGTGGTAATAAAAGTAAAATTTCTAGTCTTCTAGGCATATATCAACTAGAAATAAATTTCTGGAAAGTACCAGCATGCTTCATCATACATACATAGCCTGGTAAGCTAAGTTTAAACCTCTTCAAGAGTCCAAAGGGGAAACTTCGATAGTCTAAAGCCATCTAGATTTCACATGAATTTTAAAGATTGTTGAAAGTATATGAAAACGTGTGACTACACATGCGTAGCCCAGGTCTAACTTCAGCTGACCTATAAGGTAGGCAGTCAACTGGCCTCATGCCTCACCTTTCCCCCTATCTCCACGTTAGTTCACAATAGCTCAAAGGCCGAAAGCTTTCTTCTAATATTGCAAAGGGAAAAAAAGAGGAAGACAAAAAGCTGTTACCTATTCCCAGCAGCTAAATCATGTAAATGGGTGCGATCATACCACCAAGTCTATATATTCACATGGTCTCCTTTAATTCTCTAGTCTTTTTGTCAAATACAACCATTGCCCATAATATCTCCAGGACTTTGGTAATTGAATATTCAAATGGCTTTAAGCGACTGATAGTCTACTGTACGAGCTACGTTGGGAAGACCGATGAATTGCGGTACAGTCTTACATAAAGGAGCCAACAAGAATGATTAAGACATCACCACAAATGCCATTAGATTTCAAGCACATATGGAGATATGTGTCTTTCCTGCATTAATACCCTAGGTGGGTAGGTATATACTGAGAAAAACGAAGTTCTCTATGGTAGACATCACTGATATCTGCTAGAGTTACATCTATCCAATTACCTTTGCCTTGGACTTGAATGTACTAGCTTATTCAATGACAGACAATTAAGAAAAAAGTTGCTTCTGCCTTCACCGCTTCTCGAGTGAATATAAACATATCCAGGTTTTTAGACTTTTACATACTTAAAACACCTTGGCCATCCAGATATGCTTCACGTAGCTATACTACGGGTTTAAGAGATCGGATAGAATAAATACCATTATAACATCATCATATCACTATATCACTCCAGGACCTCCGAGCTACGCTTGAAGCTCAAAACCTATATCATGCATAGGCCATAATTAGTGAAATCATGAAACGATGATGTAGTGATATAAAATTTTGATACTTGCTTCATACACTGACTAGAAGTGAGATAGAACTATCAGCTGCCTGTAGATCTTGGGTATGGTAAGGGATAGACATGTAGTCAGTCTACTATCATGGGCCGTGAGACAGACTAGAAGAAAATATGGATGGATAGGAGTGCAAGACAAAACTACCAATGTCCATATATTTCCTCATATGCATGTGTCAAGATAGTGGATGGTATTGTTAGCTGGACAAAAGTCCATTTAAATATACCTATTTCGGAAAGCCGTTAAGAACCAGAGCCCAACAGCGTTTGAATCTTAACCCAGTGCTGTATCGTAATAATAGCAAAACCCCCTGAGCACATGACAAATCTGGAGTTGGTTAGATCGATAAGAAGTTTAGGATGAAATCCTTTAAGATGAGGCTATGGCTAAGACGGGAATAGACATATAGACATCTCGACTGGATATTCTGGAGCAAAACGAATGAGCTATATTATATCTAATAGATGTTGATATAAACTTTAGTTGGATTGAGGCCCGGTAAGATCTGTAACGCGGGGCAGATCACCATTGAGGGGCTCATTTCTGAACATTCCTTAGCTGAGACAGTCATCCATTTTGGAGTCTTCTGTGAAACATCTCTCTAGCGCCGCTGACGTTACTTGATATTGACAAGCTGCCCGCAACTTTATGCCTGGAATACCCAGTTAAGACAATGACCATGACGAAGATCGAAGTCAGATGCGATAGTAGATTAGGGTCAAGAAGTAGATGGCAACTTTAAAACATCCAGATCTTAGGTAGTAGCTACCTACCTTATGCATGGCTTTAAGGTGCATGAAGTTAATCACAGTTGTTCGCCGAGACCAGTAGCCGCCCCGACGGTTGCATCAACACACCTGGTGATCCCCCTATGATATGATCTAAGCTGACAACCATTATTCTGGGTGTTAAGGTTCCCTTTAGCCCTATCACCGCGCTGAGCAGCCCTACTGGATGTATTGACCTTTGATGAGCATTCTTATCTTTATGATAGCATACCTACTGTTGCAACAGGACCGAGATCAAAGATGTGCCCAAGGTTGCTTCAATTTGCCGTTTAGGTGATATCTGCAAAAGCAATTCAGTACCTACATTTGTACTCTCATGCCAGATTACCCAGGTAGGTACCTAGGCTGTTAGGGAGGCTACTGGGTAGGGCCGTTGACGCCACAGAATGCCCTCGGTAGTGGCTTGCATAAAGGGAGCCGGTGATGCAACTCCCGCCCGGGATATGCTGGGAATTCACCCAACGGTAAGGACGTTAATCTCGGAGAAGGTGTGTGATAAGATCTGCTGTTGATGTGGCTATGCGATTGTGTTTGCTTCTTGAAATTGTGTATTAGATTATCACCCCCTTTTCTCAAAACATCAAAGACGTATGTTCGAGATATCTGCCCTTTAGGTAGCCTATGCAGCCTATGGCAGCTAGTTGATATCGAATAGGTACACGCATGCCTAAATAATTTTAGGAAGCAGGCTGACAAGCGCACGTCCTATGTCTTTATTGATTTACGACAGATGTGGAAACCGGTGAGAAAGAAGCCTGCTAGGACTTATTGAAACAAACAAGAAAATAACAACACCAAAGCTTCGGATAAGCGGTGGGTCAAAATACGGCGCGCGAGGACGCCCCTTTATTCAATTGAGTAGACGAGGCCATCATCGTCATTTCGCGACAGCGCCTCACGACAGGCCCAGAGGAGCTATTTTCGGAGGTACATGGGATGGGATACGGCTGGGATCCCCTGATTTAACAGACCGGGTAAGAGAAGTAGCGCGAAAATCGATAGAATCTGAATCAACAGGCATGATAAAGACGCCTGGCCAATAGGCTTGGGAGCGCGGTACATGAGACATACGGTTTTCGCAGAAAACAGAAAAAGTCGCCCTGGCCCAAAGGAAATAACCTGAGTTTCAGCCAACCCGATCGACACTGGATCAGAAACAGTGAGATGAGCACCATGGATGTGTCCTGGGATCTTGTAAAATGTTTTCATCTATGTATTGGGTTTCAGTGTAGAATACCCTACTGAAGATTTTAAGGTAGTAGTCATCGTCATCCGGTTGGTAGATATGAACTATAAATTGTCGTCTAAATAGACGGTTATCCTTTTGATAAGAAGTTTGAAATTTAAATATTGTACGTAGACGATGAGCTTTAGACTATGACTGGATGGAACATCCAATGTTGGATGTCAAGGCACCAGTCAAATAGATAGGGACGGAGTTTATTTGACTAGCACTACCCTCCTATGTGGGTGCTAATAACGTAGTTAGGTGTATTGTCGGTGCTTGTTGTTGAAGTTACTATCATTTCCACGCTGAGTTGATAATCAAGGTTTGGCTCTAATAGTAAAGCAACGACCGGACGAATACCATGCTTCTTTGCTGCTCTAGTCCGTACTGCAACCTAATTATTCATAACGTGTAGGTATTCGGGTTACTGCCATTGTTGCGATGACAGCTGTCTCATTAAGATGATCACCTACTGCGTAGTACTTATGCTTAATAGTAACGAAGGTGATGCCATCCGATGTGACGAGGTCAGGGAAGATGTCGACTTCATAAACGGATCGACGATTTAACTCGTAAACCATCAGTGGTAAACCATAATGAACGATAAACCATTGAAAGAAAATGGTATGTCGCTTTTCTCTGAAGGTATTAGCCGTTGCGATTGGGTAACCCAATCCATGTCAATTAATTTTAAGGTGCTTCTGTGGCCTTGCCTATTTCGATAAAGACCTTGTCTGAGACCTCAACCCGTGGCTTGACAGGGACCCCAGTTCAGGTACGATGTTACTAGTCTGTCTGTGCGCTTGAAATTTCATAAAATAGAAAGAAGAATCGCACAAATGATCCAGAACATTGTGCCAATATGATAGGTATTTGGATATTTTGTACTATGCATCTACACTAGGCATCATTGTGGCATGAAGAAATCCATTTATAAATAGGAGATCGAGACACTCGGAATAATGGAAGCACGTGGTTTAAGTTCAAGACGGAGCCGTATTTACCTAATATCGGGATGAAAAGAACGGGTGCAAGTCAACCTCTAGGACTCTAATTTGAAGGCCGCGATCCACAAACCCGTTGCGTACAACAACATTGAAGCAAGTAAGTTTTTCCTGTGGGTCTCAACCTTGGTCGCGGGTTAATAGAGCTGGATGAAGTGGAGTCTTGATTGGGTGAACTGGGTGAAGTACAGGCCAAGCCCCGGTAAAAAGATAGAACGCTCCTGCTATCGACTTGGAATCGTCTCCAACCTGCACTCACTTAGTACATAGTAATCCGTACTACAACGTACTATTATGCAGTACCTGCTACATTAAGATAGGTACTGTGGAGAGCGAGAATCCACCTGCACTAAGTCAGGTACAGGAAGTACAAAGTACAACCTCAAATAGGAACAAGCAGGAGTCCAGGACAAGGTAGGGCAGGATGCCCGGCAAGTAGGGGTTAGCAGTAGGTAGACACAAATTCAATCAACGATCAAGGACCATCGCAAGCAAGCAAAGCAATAAGCAACCGGCAAGCACCTGGGAAATCGAGCCCAGCAGTTCGGAGCACAACCTAGCTACGCGAGGCTTCCCTTCTCACACTCATTCTCCCCCCCCAGTTCCGTTCGCCCTCTCTCTCTTTCTCGTCTGTTGTCGAGTCGCATACCCAAACTTCAACCTCTTTTCTAATTCCTCCGATCCCCATCCTACTCGCCCGGATCAACGGTTTCACGACTTTGCCGTCGTGGACTAATTTTCTTTTCTTGATTTCCTTGTGTTATCCTTCGTTTTTTTAACATTCAACGCACTCATTTTTGCCGAGGGGCCTTATTGCCGGTAAATTCACCTAAAGTGACCAACCACCTCAAAAATCCACCACCTAGAGCTGGTAGATTGAGTTGATAGCATCCACAACCGCCGTGTCCTATTCGACGTCGTGCAATTCAAGACCTTAGGCATGTCAAGCGCGACCTAATATCCACCAACTACACGATTTCCGGTTTGGCTCCTTTCACTCCAGGTCTCACCTTCTCCAACTGTAGACACTCGTTCGTCACCGGAAACACCAACACAATCCGAACCTATCGGTACCTTGTCCCCCACGAAAGTACCTCGAAACAAAAATCATCACTCCTTCGCATTTTCTCCTCTTAGAGTAATTGACCCTTCAAAAGTACCTCTTCACTTGTTTTGGTTTTGGTTTCGGTTACGATTATTACTTGCGATCGACCTTACACATACAAATTTATCACCAAAAGAAGAAACGATTAAAAAAAAACCTACTCCTTTTCAGCATCTCAGCCGACTATAAGTACTCAGCAACTGCGAATACCAGCCGAGATCAAACTCTACCAAGTCGATTTTAAGTAGCATGTGGTTTGAGCAATGATAGGATCAGAACGTCATGCCTTCTCGGCGCCAGTGATCGCTATTTCCGACACGAACTCTGGGAGGAACTGTGTTAGATCTCTCGCCTCGAAGCGCTCCGAAGACGCTGAGCGAGACGCCGCGATGGCATCGTCCCGACCTAGGAGTAGTAGGAGAGCGACCAATCGGTTAGGATGGATGACAAAAACCGCATTTCTTTCCATGCTTTCCGCAGCTCCTGTTTCAATGGCGCAAGACAAATGTATCCCATTGACAGGCTCTACGAACTGTCCGGCTTTTCAATCCGCCTCGGTATCTACGAGTTCTTACGTGACAGGGCTATTGTGAGTTTTGAATTATTCCTTCTGGACCTGATGTGTACATCGTTGAATTGCTATATCTATATATTGTGGAATTTGTGTCAGACTCTAATATGGTATCACTTAGCCCTTTTCTCCAGTACGTCTCAGATACGGCTTCCTTCGATAAGCAATTAAGCCAGTATCTTCAGACCGACTATGTTCAGAAGCAGTAAGTCAAACGAAGCTGATGAGATTCTGAATTCAAGCTTATTCTATTTTCTAGATACCAATCGTTGTTGGGATGCGGCAATATCGACCTTGTCAACAATACTAATTTATATGCGCGTTTCACCACCTCAGTAATCTGTAATGCTATTATCCAGAACTCCATCACAGCCTGCAGTCTATCCGACCAGGCATCGCGGCCCTTGTGTGCTGACTCTTGCGCTCATTATGCCGAGAGTGAAGCTTATCTCGCGGCCGACCCTAATCTCTGTCCCAGTTCCAGCAGTGGTCGTCAGGATCAGATAAGAGCTGACTTCGTTAATTGTGCCCTGCCGGCAGACTCTTTATCTAGCAGCAGTTGCATACAAGGCATATCTAACGAACCGGACAATTGTGGATATGGCACCAGTACTGTTGGATTGTGCTCCTATTGCACTTCAGGCGGTATTAACTCCACCGACACCTGTTGTTACAATTCGGATATCCAGGCAAAATGCGCCAATGTTGTCTTACCTTCGATTACGCCAACCATGTCCTTTAATACACCGACTTCTAGCGCTACCGCGAGCAGCACGGCCACGTCTTCTCCAGTGCCTTCTACAGGTCACGCGGGCCTTTCTGGCGGCGCCATCGCTGGTGTTGTCATTGGATCCGTAGCCGGTGTGGCCCTCTTAGCATTCCTCATATTCATGTGCATTAGACTGGCACGACGAAGACAAGGAAGCCAGAAGGGAAGCATTTTCAACCAGCCATCGCCCTCTAGAAAAGGACCGCAAACAACACAGATCCCTGCAGCAGCAGCAGCAGCAGCAGCACCTCAAGAATATGAAGTCCTCCCCGGCGGAAGAATAGCCCGTATGTCGGCTTTGGAAGGTCACTCGGGAGAGCCTTCCTCGAGGCACGGCGTATCAAGACGCGCAGGGTCAGCAGGCGCAGCGGCAGTTGGCGCAGTCGCGGGATACATGACAGGGAGAAGGAGAGGGGACAACCACTCATCTTCTGACTCGTTTGGAGAAAGTCCGGGATCAGAAACACGCGGGGCCATATTACGGCCGCCTCCCATGAACATCCGTAGGAATGGTTCGTTGTCTAGCAGTTCGGTGCTCGCAGGTGAGGATCCTCAATCTCCTGGGAGCGCAGGTGGAATGTCATCGCCTCCCGGTGTCAACAGTCAGCAATCAGAACAGCTACCTTTCTTTAAGGACTATTACTCGCAGGACGATATCCACCCAGGCGAACGTGTCGCGGTCCTTTGGGCGTACCAACCGCGCGCAGCTGATGAGTTCGCCTTGGAACGCGGTGATATGTTGAAGGTAGTGGGTATCTGGGATGATGGCTGGGCGACTGGTGTCATGTTGGATGAAAGAGCAGATGAGTGGGAAACACGGAAACAAGCGCAGAGGGACAGTGGAGTTTCACACACCTCCGGTCGTGGACGAGATAGATCGCCTCCAGTGAGCGGCGAGATCAAGGCTTTCCCATTGGTCTGCGTCTGCCTGCCAGAACATTGGAGGAAGACAATCGAGGGCGATGGATCTACGGAAACCGGGTCCAGTGCTCAGCACGGCAGCCAGCCTACCTGAGCCCGATAACGAGACCTTTCACGCTGTTCATTTATATCTGATGGATTGACGAAAACATTTGTGTTTGCATTGCTTCGGCGTTCAGGGACTTTGAACTTGCAACCCCAATCCTCGGTCCGAGCGCAGCACGATATCGATTTGTCCATTCGACCTCGGGTGTACCGTACCTGTACCCCCTTGGGCCTATCGCCTGGTCAATTTCCACGTCTATCGTCCCCGACTTGCCACCCGCCTTCTCATCCCACCTTAACTTATCCTTGCACATAGACACGACCCATTCGCATTGTCGCGATTGACACGCTTAATGCCTTCGATTCTTTCGTACCTAATTAATTCCATTCGGACGACACATCGCCTCGGATCACGACTTGAACCGCAGGACTTCTGGTGGTGGTGTTTTACCAGGTTGTCCTCGGGGACTTTTTGACATGAAGAGACGCGATCATAACCCTAATATAACGACAACATGCAGTTGCGCCCTCCCTTTTCTCTTCGATTGTTGATTCTATATACCCGGTGTGTTAGCAAAAAAGGTGTTTGGAGCTGGTGCCGTCAGGGAGGGCCGCTGTTATGTAATTCGTTTCTTGAGAGAGGGGGCCGGGAAGGGGGGAGGGGGGAAAGACGGGAGGATTGGAACTGGAAAATGCATATGACACTACCTACATGCCTACTAAGACGAGCAGAGGGAATGGGAAGGTTGGAGATTCTAATCGATCTTCATCGGTGCCGTCAGAAGAGCCTTAGGTTAGATATTATGGCATAGGGATGTTTCTAGGGCTTCCCCCTTAAGTTAAGGTTGGGGACCGATCATCTCGATTATCAACTAGCAAAGCTTTTCGCAGAACAGTATTTTACAGGTAGCTAAATTCTATCGAGTGAATTGAAAACGGGTAAATCACTTTATATTTTACCTAAATGATGAAATCGGAGAGTGATATATTGAATGAATATGTGCTTATTAGGTACGTACTACTAAGGAATGTATTATTGTTTGTGGTGGCTACGGTAGTATTAATGAAACCTTATATTTCATTGGTTGTGCCCCATGTTCTGACCCCACTCGAGCTTCCAGGTTCTAGCGTATGCTAGGTACCTAGGTAGGCACATGCAACGAACGAGGCTACCCACTACATTTTATTGTAACTTGCCTATGACCTCGAAACTCTTCTAATCATCTTTCGTCGTCATCGTCATCACCCACACACAGCCTTGTTTCCTTACCCCGTGAGCAGTTGGCGTGATATATTCCCATTCACCAATAGATTAGTAGTGCGCTTTGTTGCATAATTCAGCAGATAGACAAGATAATTAGGAGAATTCTCGAAGATGGTCATGGTCAATTCTTTTTTGTCTTACATACTTGGCTAGGTAGCACCATCGCATGTTTGCACGATGGGTAACAGCTACTCCCTCGCCACGCCGTACGCCGGCTCTGCTGGCATCGACGTCCCAGAGCTGGCCGACCTGGTACACGAGAGATCGATCGGCAGCGCTCGCTTCATGAAGAGTATCCGCGCCCGGCATCACGATGGTGTAGTCCTGGCAAAGGTTACCGTAAAGCCATATACCCCACTATCACTTCGTGACCAGGGCGAGAAAATATTGCGTAAGCAGATGATATCCTCTCCCTGACGTACAACTCAAGCTTACCAAACTCAAGAGGAAAGAAACAAACTGAGAGACGTCCCCAACGCCTTGGGCTTCGAACGCGCTTTTGAAACCGAAGGAAATGCCTATCTCGTGCGACAATATATATACAGCTCCCTCTACGACCGTATGTCCACTCGACCGTTCCTCGAAGATATAGAGAAGAAATGGTTGGCATTCCAGTTGCTATGCGCACTACGAGATTGCCACGCCCGGGATATATACCATGGCGATATAAAGACGGAGAATATCATGGTGACATCTTGGAACTGGCTTTACCTTACCGATTTTACCGGCTCCTTTAAGCCTACGAAGCTGCCTGACGATAATCCTATGTTCTACTCCTACTTCTTTGACCTTTCAGGCCGGCGTACGTGCTACATCGCGCCAGAGAGGTTTGTCGAGCATATAGAGAACCCGCAGACGCAACTTCAGGGACACAAGCTCACGTGGTCGATGGATATCTTCAGTGCTGGCTGTGTCATAGCCGAACTCTTTTTGGAGAACCCTATCTTCAGCCTTAGCCAAATGTTCAAGTACCGCCGGGGCGAGTACGACCCAGTAATCTCGCATCTTACTAGGATACCAGATCAGGGTCTGAGGGAGATGCTATCCAGCATGATTCAGCTTGACCCCGAGAAACGGTACTCAGCGGAGCAATATCTTGACTTTTACAAAGGCAAAGTCTTTCCCGAGTACTTCTATAGTTTCCTCCATCAGTATATGGAACTCATTACCGATTCAAGCTCTGGCAGATCTCCGATCTCGGGGTCTATGAAAAACCTAGGCGAAGCTGATGAACGGATAGACCGGGTTTTCTACGACTTTGACAAGATATCGTACTTCTTGGGTTATCAAGATGACAAGGAGCCATTACAGCTTACTCGCTTCACTCCTCGGCTCGGCTTGGGTCTTTTCCCTGTACGACTAAACATACCGAATAATGAACACTTTACTTCTGCGGGAAAGCAACCTCCTACAGATGATGGAACCCTAATTTTTCTCACACTTGTCGCTTCGTCTCTTAGAAACACTGCTCGAGCCGCGTCAAAAGTCAGAGCTTGTGATATATTGTTGGCTTTCTCTGAAAGGCTGTCTGACGAAGCAAAGCTAGACCGAGTCCTGCCGTACCTAATGACTTTACTGAACGATGATGTCGATCTAGTTGCTATTGCCGCTCTCAGATCTGTCACCCAGCTTTTAGCTCTTGTGTCGGTGGTTACTCCTGTCAACGCTCACGTATTCCCTGAATATATAATGCCTAGGATGCAAGTCTTCCTCTCAGGCGCTTCAAGACAGCCTATCATGGGAAAAGAGCGCAGGGAACCGAGCTCTCTAGTTCGAGCCACATATGCATCGTGTCTTGGCGGCCTGGCAACGACTGCTTCGAAATTTCTAGAGTTGGCAGCTATTCTAAGAGCAGAAGGGTCAATCAGTACAGCTGATCCAGAGGTGGAAGCCGGCAGTGACCCCGATGCCGCATTTGATAACTTGTTTGATAACACACAAAGCGAGCTCGTCGATCTATTCGAAGCACATGCTAAAGCTCTAGTCGAAGATTCAGACGCTTCTGTGCGCCGAGCTTTCCTCAGCTCTGTTCCGGAACTCTGCATGTTCTTCGGCAGCGCAGAATCCAATGATATCATTCTTACTCACTTGAATACGTATCTTAACGACCGAGACTGGATGTTGAAATGTGCTTTCTTCGATACGATCGTCGGTATTGCCGCCTTTCTAGGTAGCACAAGTCTTGAGGAATTCAGTCTCCCCTTGATGGTACAGGCTGTAACCGACCCGGAAGAACATGTCGTCCAAGCGGCGTTACATTCCTTGGCGGAACTGGCAAGTTTGGGCCTTCTATCAAAGGCAAAAACTTGGGAGTTGATCGATGTGGTTGGCCGCTTTACTGTGCATCCAAACCTGTGGATTCGCGAATCTGCAGCGGAGTATATATCCAGTGCTGCAAAACTATTATCTCCTGCGGATATCAGGTGTATTGTTCTGCCTCTTGTCAAGCCATTCCTAAAGCCGGCGATCATACCCAATT
Organism: Jackrogersella minutella; assembly: GCA_022578535.1. Taxonomy (NCBI): domain Eukaryota; kingdom Fungi; phylum Ascomycota; class Sordariomycetes; order Xylariales; family Hypoxylaceae; genus Jackrogersella; species Jackrogersella minutella. The sequence continues at coordinate 14,568 of MU388247.1, forward strand.
TTTCCGAGCTTGCTTTATTAGACGCTTTGAAAAAGCCGTTGTCGAGAACTGTCTTTGACTTGGCGTTATCCTGGGCGCAGAAGACCGACAGAGGATTGTTCTGGAAAGCTGTCAGACAACAAAAACAGTCGACGTTTACGATTGCGTCTACGGCATTAGCAATCCGTTCGTCTCGGGAGATGCAACCTCAGACGCTTAACAAGGTGGCTCGAAACGACGAAGATGAGCAATGGCTCGCTCGACTACGAAACATGGGGATGTCGTCTGAAGATGAATTCAAGTTACTTGTTTTGAGAGAGTTCATTTGGCGGTTGAGTCAGATGCGAAATCGTGATCTGATCAATCAGGATAACATTGCCACGTCCCTGAATGGCATCATCGCTCTGAGGGGCCTTAACGTCAAAATGCAAACTGTTATGTTTGATGAGACCACCGCGGAGGAAGAACCAACGTGGCAAGAGCACCTCATGGCGGAATCAGATAAAGTTCCGTATACTATTGCAGATGCTCTGATGGATGCGTCGATGACAATTGACGAACCCGTCGGGAGAAGGCGACGTGCTGCTATGAACAACCATCGCTCGCGCCTGAGTAGTCGAGGAGGGGCGATTTCGCCAAGGTCAAAGGACAAAAGGGCAGTATCTCCAGCGCAGACTCTGTCATCGTCGCCAATTGACGGCGCAGCCTTCGATGAATTTCGTCGAACTTCATCTACGACACGTAGACAGGGTTCTCAGGACGATAGTGCCTCAGTTTCAGATACGCCGTACTCCACTAGGAGGGCCATCCGGCATCAGTCAAGCGCATTGGATCTTTTGAATAGGAAAGATAGTGGTAGGTCTATTGCCGAAACAGGAACGACGGAGACAAATGCATTTGGCCAAGTTGAGGGCCCATTTGCACAGAATCCACCACCCCAAATAACCATTGCCGATTTCGTTACAGATGATGGGAAGACGGGAAACCGACCACGCGCCGCGCACACATACGAAGGCAATGACCCCAGCATCCTAAAAATGCTTGACGACATGTATGTTGATAACTATCCTCACGACGTAGCCCTATTCGGACCGCTTGTTCAACCGGTTATGAGAAGGAAGGCTAGCAAAGGAGCTGGACAAGGGGGCGATGAAGCGTGGAAACCGAACGGCAGTCTTGTCGCTACTTTCTCGGAACACACAGGCGCTATTATTCGCGTTTTACCATCACCAGACCATATGTTTTTCATAACAGGCAGTGATGACGGTTGTGTCAAAGTTTGGGACTCGTCGCGACTCGAGCGTAATGTCACTCATCGTTCGCGTCAGACCTACAGACACGCAGCAGGTGCTAAGGTTACCTCTCTCTGTTTTGTGGAGAATACGCATACCTTCATTAGTTGTGCCACCGACGGCAGCGTTCATGCTGTCAAAGTTGACACTGCGATCACAAGCGGAGCGACTAAGTACATCCGCTTACGGCTAGTTCGAGAATATCAACTTCCCGTAGACGAGTACGCTGTCTGGAGCGAGCACTTCAAACAAGAGTTAAACTCCGTGCTCGTGCTTGCGACCAACAGGTCTCGAGTCGTCGGTATTGACCTCCGCACAAGAACACTCCTCTACTCTCTTGAAAATCCAGTACATCACGGTACGCCGACTTGCTTCTGTATCGATCGGAGGCGCAACTGGCTCCTCCTCGGCACATCACATGGAGTCCTGGACCTATGGGATCTACGATTCAAGGTACGACTCAAGAGTTGGGGTCTACCAGGCAAGTCGGCCATATACCGCCTCAGCCTTCATCCAGCTAAGGGCCGAGGGAAGTGGGTGTGTGTGGCAGGCGGAACCGGCCTTGGAGAAGTTACCGTGTGGGATTTAGAGAAGACGCAATGCAGAGAGATTTACCGTGTGAGCGGATCTAAAGAGGGACCCAAAGAATACAAAGCATGGGATGTCGACGAGGACAAACCTGAAGGAATGCTTGGTCGTTTCGCGACCAATATCGAACCTACCGTCAGTGGCACTAGGGATCGTGGCGTGCGAGCTATGGTCGTTGGAGCAGGTGCTATGGAAGAACAACGCGATTTCCGATATGGATATATCCTTACAGGCGGCTCGGACAAGAAACTCCGCTTCTGGGACATATTCCACATCGATAATTCGTGCGTGTTTAGCGGACTCCAGAGCGAAGACGCCAGACCGGTGTTCGCCGCAGCCACCACGCCAAACCAGCCTGGCCTGGCTCTTAACGTGGAGAGGCTGATCAAGAGCGGCAGCGCGGCGGGCTCGGACCAGAAGAGTGTCAAGAGCGGCAAGGCGAGCGGAAGAGAGAAACCCCCGAGGCATACGGTGATTTCGGCGGAACAGGGACAGCTGCTCAGGAGCCACTTGGACTCGATACTAGACGTGGCAGTGCTAGAGATGCCGTATACGATGACTGTCAGTGTGGACCGGTCGGGTGTCATATTTGTGTTCCAGTAGGTACGGAAATAGATGATAGAGAATGATGGACATTGCACAATTCGGCGTTTTCTGGTACGGTGTCTAATTTATAGTTACCGTGAATAGGATACCATGGCCAGGGCAAGGCGTTGGTGGATTTAGGAAGGCTTGGGAATGACATTGTCGTGTGTAGATAGTACTATCGAGAATATTGTAGACGTTATAATTCAAAGTCTTATGCAGGAGTCTTCTACACTTAGGTTACCTTAGCTACTTGCATATGAAATCGAAATCGAATAGACGACGATGTCTCGCTCTTAACTAATCATGTAAGGGGTAAAGTTAAGATATGCTTCAGCTACGGATAAGTGCATGAAGCTAAACCACTCATAATCAATAATAATTGTGGAGATGGAAGTAAAGCAAGCGGCATGACGTTAACGTTAACGTTAACGTTTGCATATTGCATATAAATCCTACCTCTACACAACACCCGCCCAGAAGTTCTGGGCCAGAACAGCATATGGGAGGTGTAGATCCTGGTTTTTAGATCAGGCGTATACAACTGGGTCTACAGGAACGAATGGCACTTGAAGAAAACGACGAAGAAATGCCACCTCAGAAATCGCTGCAGGCTTTCCTGGCGACTGCTCGTGCGGCGCTGAAGGGCCCGGCCTCGAAGCGTTCGACTCCTTTACATTTTGTCGTGGGGAACGAGTCAGCTGGTATGTACCTTTCATATTTGACTTCCCTGCTCCTCGGACTTTGACGCTAATGCGAGCTATAGACCTCGACTCGCTGTGCTCCACGCTCTTCCTGGCCTATTTCCGGAGCCACGTGCCTCCGCATACTCTGCACATCCCGCTGTGCCATCTCGCTCGGGATGACCTCTCGCTGCGGCCCGAGTTCAGCGCCGTGCTGAGGCATGCCGCTGTCTTGGAAGACGACGTGCTGACGCTGAGCGAGCTGCCGGCGCGGGACGACCTCAAGCCCGGGGACACGCGGTGGGTGCTCGTGGACCACAACGTCATGACGGGCGCGCTGGGCGAGGCGTACGGGGATCGGGTTGTGGGGTGCATTGATCACCACGACGACGAGGGGCAGGTCCCGCGGGACGCGGAGCCGCGGGTCATCGAGAAGTGCGGCAGCTGCATGAGCTTGACCGTGGAGCACTGCCAGCAGGTGTGGGAGACGCTGAGCCAAGGGGACGACGCGAGCCGGGAAGTCAACGCGCAACTCGCGCTCCTAGCCCTGGCCCCCATCCTCGTCGACACCACGAACCTCGGCAACAAAGACAAGACGACGCCGCACGACACGCGCGCCGTCGCCGTAGCCGAGTCCCGCATCTCGTCTGCCGCTCGCACATCCTCCTCCTCCTCCTCCTCCTCCGCCGACCGCGCCTACGACCGCGCGGGCTTCTTCGCCGACGTGGCCGCCCTTAAGGAGGACCTCTCGCACTTGTCGCCCCGCGACGTCCTGCGCAAGGACTACAAGGAGTGGGCCGAAGGGTCCGCGAGGCTGGGCACGTCGAGCGTGCCGCAGTCGTTCGCGGCGCTGGTCCGCAAGGCGGGGGGCGAGGGCGCGCTCGCGCGCGTGCTCGAGGGCTGGGGTGCGGAGAGGGGGGTCGATGTCTCTGTCGTGCTGACGACGTGCAAGGAGGGGGGTTCGTTTCAACGGGAACTGCTGGTTTGGGTGAGGGGTGGGGAGGGGCTGGTGACCGCGGTGAAGAGGTTTGTGGAGGGGGAGGGGGGCGAGAGGTTGGGGTTGAGGGCTTGGGGGGAGGGTGGGCTGGATGAGGATGTGGAGGGGAGCTGGCGGAGGTGCTGGGTGCAGGGGACGTTGGAGTATAGTCGTAAGCAGATTGCGCCTATGTTGAGGGAGGTGTTGAAGGGGGTGGTCAAGGAGTAGGGGGCTACCGTCACGGTTCCTCGGGTTTATCAGTTGGCACGCATTACATCGTTAGAGAATAAACCAGCGATCATTCAGTAGAAATAGAATTTATTTATAAATATACGCCATCTCCATCCGTCCCCTTCTCCCCCCCCCTCTCGCCTACATACCAGCAACAATAGCATCAAGCCACTTCGCGAGCCGGTACCCCTGCTTCGCGATCTGCAGGTCGACGACTGGCTGCGCGGCCGTCGTGTACGCGCCGCTGAGGTCCTGGTTCTCGACGGCGCTGACGCCGCCCTTGAGCACCGTCGAGCACACGTACGCGTTGCTCTCCGTGGCCCACTTCAGCGCGGTCGACGTCTGGTCGTCGGACGAGCCGACGCTGAGGCCCGAGACCCAGCCCGCGGCTTGCGATTTGTAGTCCCCGGAGTCGATTTCTGTGTATTGTCAATGGAGTTCCGCTAAATATGGTCTGAGAAGGGGGGGGGGGGGGGTTTAGTAATACCCTTGATCAAAGTCGCAGACCACGACTTCGCAGACGTCAGGGAGGACCCGCCCGAGATGGACTCGGGGATGTTGCTGTCCCAGATCGCGTGCAGGTTGGTGTCGTCGCCGTCGTACTCGACGTCGATGTCGTTGCCGCCCACTTCTAGGGCTTCGCAGTGTAGCGGCTGGCCTATGTCACCGGCGAACTGTGATTCCATGTTAATGTTCTCGTTCCAGTCTTCTGACTCCTTGGCTTTGCTTACATGGATGACCATCTACGTCTTGTTAGCATTTTGATACATTGTATATTCGTCATGAAGGCAAAAACTTACCTTCGCGGCGATCTGCAAGTTCGCATTGGTAGCCTTCTGGTCTAGAAGGATAGTCGTGTAGTTCTGGAGCGCGCGCACGACGCAGCCCTCGTCGCCGCAGTCCCTGTCGAGGTCGACGCCGCAGGTCGACGGCGGGTTGTCGTTGGCGTCGATGTAGTGGTACGGCGACGAGAACGAGCCCGCCGTCGTGTACCGGTAGCTGTCCGCCCAGGCCGCGACGCTGGCGAGGTAGTCCGCGGAGGTGTCCCCGAGGAGGCCCTGGAAGTACGTCTCGGTCGCCGAGCCCACGTAGTTGCTGGCGATGTACGCGATGGTCTCGTGGCCCATCGCTCCCCAGGCCATGGCGCCGGGGAGCGCGGCCGCGGATAAGAGGACCAGAGCTGCGAATCGGGCCATCTTGGTGGTTATCGCTACTTTGCGGTTTACTAAGCAGATACAGGCCTGGGTTGATGGTCACTAGACGCCGGGACAGAGAGAAAGCGGTGGTAGTAAGGAGAAATATATCGATACGCCAAGATATGAGGCGGACACACATTATATACCTGCCTGTAAGGCTTCACTCGCTTGCAACTTTCACAACCAGGGTACGAGTGTGTAAGGAGGGATTATCGGCAGTCTGATTTGCTTAAACTCACATCAAGCATGCCTATTGGCTTCATAGGCGCGTTCCGATCCCCCGATCGGCGCAGGACACCGGGGAACAGTACTGCGTATGGATTCAGCACCGAGCCGCAAATCGAGATAGCGTCGAACGTGTAAGTTTATAGAAGGTGCTTCTCAGATCACCACTCAGCTGCGCCGGCGGGGAGGTTCTAGGTGGCATCGAGGCACTCGGGACTGGGATAATTGCTGGGATGAGGGTTGACTGGATGCTGCACGATATCAGTGTACCTTATCTTGGTGCTTGTCCAATCAAACTAGGCACGTTTGCTGGAAACAGGCTCTAGTTGAGATGAGAACTATGATGGGGGGTTGCTATTCGAGATGGTGGTTGGCTCGCGCTGCAGAGGTTGCCTCTTTAGTCTAGACCCATAGTTGACTACCTGCCTTGATTGGACTTCGGTGAAATGCAAATCGGGCAAACCCGCCCCTGTCAGCTGTGGTGAAGAATCATAGTCCATTTCACAAGGTACGGCTCAGGAACACCTCGGTAGCTGGTCTTGGCACAACCCTCTGATTTCATTGACGGTACAGTTTGCTTATAATAATGTTGGCGACATGTTCATGGCTATCTTCCATTCGCCTGTTGAGATGAAGGAAAGGATAGGTAAGTGATTTTGTCGGACGTAATGCGTCGAGTTGCCCTCATGCTTAAGTATTGGACGGATATTTAACGGAGACGGGCTATTGCCAGAAGGGGAAGGTCTCTCTACCTTCGCAAGAACTTCACAAGATCGGATCGAAACGGGGAGTGGAAGCCAATTCTATGACCTCGTGCTGAAGCCAAGGACATCGAGAGGTTGAGTTAACGTGATCAAGTAATCTACAGTCAAGGTAAATAGGTTTTATACACGGCTATACAAATAGTTATAGTGAAGGGATCTGAACAAGACGAAACAAGTAGGCCCGGTGCCTTAGCTGATATTGACGATAACTAATATTGATGAATCGTACCTAGGTATCTGCTGTGGCCCGTAGACTGAGTTCATTCTTGATACGTTCTATTTATAACTCCGATATCCCATACCATTTTAACAAACTCGGTCTTTCGTGACAAGATATGCCAACGTGTAGTTGTGGCAATTCTTCGGGCATTAGGGTCCGCGAGATCGATGCACTTCATGAAGGCATCGTATACCGAACCACGAGGCATCACCACAGGATCTTCTGTAAGCATCGCCCAAAAGGTTCGTCTTAGAGCAGTAACACAAAACTCCGGGGACCCCTCGGCAGCTACCAGCTCGTATAACTTAGTATACATCGTTTCTGAACGCGGGCGTAAGTACCTCGGAGGGGTATTCCAGACGTCCCAAAACGAATCCCAATTTATTCCGGCGTGCGCTTCCATGAGTTTTATGAGTAATGACTCGTCCATACATGGCAAGCCCGCTTCCACTTGAGTTGTTCGCAGCCGCGTTACAAGCAGAAGATAGTTTTGCCATATAGGTAGATCTCTATAATGAGCCGCCGAGGCGAGAATGGTGACAATAGTGTCATCAGTGAGAACTGGTTCCCCACGTTGCTGCATTGTCCACAAAACTTCTTGAGCGAGCTTGTTTTGCTCTTCGATGATGCTTTTTTGCTCGGTACTGATTGAATGGTATATGCAAACTAATAGTTGCATGTACTGTTTCCGTGTGGCCTCGATGCCGTGGAGATTCATTTCTTGAACAAGATCCCGTGCGCGATCAAAAGTACCCATTTCTTTAGATTCACACTCCTTCTCCAGTATAGCGAGGCGAAGCCCCCAGGTTTGATGTAGAGGGAGATTTTTGCATGCATGACTAGATAATCGGAGGAATGAAGAGTCAATGACCTGCCTGTCTTGAGGTTGACTGCTATCTCCCATTGGTGGTACTTGATTAGACGCCTCGTCGAGGTGAGCTCGTAGTAGTTCTACAACGCGATAACTTTGACGAGTATCAACGTCTAAGGCTTGCTGCAGATCCTCCGGTGATTGAATGGCAAGTAGCGGATCGGTTCCTTGTGCTTGGTGAGTGATGACTTGTTGTGTCGAATAACTTCGCTTTTGTTCAAATGGCATCTGTCTAGAAGCATCGTTGAAGTGGCCGTTTTTGATGAATGTGGGCGGGTGTGAATTAGCTAGGATGGCCTTTTCTAAGGGATGTAGATTGTCGGTGTCTTCCGATTCTAACTCCAAGGGGTCGTCAACTGGCTCACCCAAAGCTTGTTTCCACAAAGCCTCGAGGCCCATCTCAGCTCTTCGAGACGCAGTCATTATTTGAACGACGATTGTAAACCCATGCTGAGAAACGCCAAAACCGGCTGAGCGTCCATCATCCGCAAATACCGCCGACTCTTCCTTGCCACGGTTGATGGTCCCGAGATTAACACATATCCAGCCGGTCTTGATACCATCATCTGTGTCTTCATCGCCACCCAGGAGTTTGGCCCGCTTAGCTTTACGGCGCAACTTAGTCTTGCGCTCGTTTGGCCCGAGTAAACCATCGGAACGGGCTTGGATCCTATGCTCGGCTCGCAACCAACCTCGGAGGCGTCGAGCGGACACGTTCAGATGCCGCTCACTTCGTGCTGTGCCGAACAACATGAAAAGGTTCGGGCCTAATGCTGGTATGCGATCTAGCTCTCTAAGGTCCAACAAGGATAATTCATCAAGGCCTAGATCTTCGGACGCATGCTTCAACAAGGAACCGATGATGTCTGGAGAGCCTGCGGGAAGCTCCGGTAATGGTGGCGGTTCAATGGAAGCGACGTGCCTTGGAGGCTCAACTTGAAGATACCAAGGAATGTTAGTTGAAGCTGAGTCTTCCGCGGCATTGTCATGACTTCGGCCATCATGCGCATCGTTTTCATTACTGATTTCTTCAGACGCTTCCGTGGCAATCGAAGACTCGCTGTCGATTGGGCGAGACGAGAAGAATCGAGTTGGCGCCGTAGTTATTAATCGTGGCCGGCATTGGAAAGGGGCGATTCTCAGGCTGGACAAAGCACTTGCGGCGGGATTCGCAGCAAAAAGTTTTAAAACAGCTGAACGGCAGTGAGAGCAACTCGCTGATGTTAAAGCGCGTCGAGCTACCATCTCGTCTGCTTGATGGTGTATGAACGTTTCTTTAAATTCATATGAATTTCAGTCATATGCTAGGTAATTTTTTCCGTCTCTGTCTCTGTCTCTGGTTCAGGTTCAGATTCAGGTTCAGTTTCTGGCTCTACTGAATTATTTACCTCCAAGTCAATCGACGTCGATCAGCAACTTGACTCGCTCATTGATGAGATCACATAATAAAAATGATAATATGGGGAAATCATGAAAGACTGGGTCTGATTTTATAATATCTGATATTTTGGGTAAGATCAATTCAATGTAGGTAGTTCAATGTTGGTGTAAGTAATAGAGAATATCCACATCGCCCCTCGAGCTAGCTTCATTGATGTATTGTACATTCAAGAATCAGATTCGGAATAATATATGATCCTGAAGCTAGTATACTTTTAGTTTAGCTTTGACGTGGGTAGATGAGGAAAAACTGGATGTTATTGAGCTCAAGTCCAATCAGAAGCTCTTAAAGTCAACATTGAGGGGCCTATCAGGTATCTAAACCTATCCTGCCCTATCTAATCTAAAAGGTTTGCAAATGGCAAAAAATTTTGTGACTTTGACCCTCGTCTAGTACGAAGTAGAGCTTTTGCCTCTAAAGTATTTTTTTTTTTGGATTCAATCCAATCCATTTCTAAATAAGAAACAAAACAAAACTTGGAGCCAAAAATATCTTTCGGCCGATTTTGTACTTTTATTTTCAAATGGTCACATTTTTTCACTTCACTCTCTAGACTTCATGTTATAATCACAAAGTGAATTTCTCGGCAGCTTCAAATAGCCTGTCGAGACTCGAGATTCATACCCAGGCAATTGCTTTCCCTCGACCCCTCCAAGATACCCTCACCCCGTCGCCCCGTCGCCCCGTCGCAATGCTCACGCGATCTTCCCCGGCTCACCGGAGCCTGTCCCTACCGAGACTTAGCTTGAGACGACCTCAATCAGTTGCTAGGCATCCGTGTCTTCCTTCATTTCACACCTCAACCCGCAGACTCTTGACTGCCCGAGTCGATCTGCCACCAAGGAGGAGAAAGATCCCACAAGATACTTACGGGTCAGCGCCAATCTTCCAAAGGTCTCTAGCTACTGCCATAGGTGATCCTATACGACAAGATGATATTCCTTTCGAACATATGCCTTCACACATGCCTAATAGTTTTATGCAACCACTACCCCATCCTCGATTATACGACATTCGACCGTTTGACTCTTCTTCTCTACTGCAAATTAAGGCTCTCGATGATGCCCCGCCACGCATGAGGATGAACGTCAATGGCATACCCGGTGGCGTTGACGAGATGATGTCAGTCTTTGACGCCTGTATACAAGTAGGCAAGCTAGACAGAGCCGCTCTTGTCCTTAGTCGGTTAAGTGACGCCGCTGTTCTATCGCCCCATGAGATGGTTGCGCTTCATAATCAATACCTCCGAGCATATCTCAACAGAGCTTTCGAGCAGCCAGATGTCGAATGGGCGCGCTCTATCCATAAGTGGTACGAATTGCACATTAGAGGCAAGGACCTGCCTCAAACATCAGAGACTATCGCATGCATGCTGAAAGTATCTCTTCTATCCGCCCGCGGAGTGCGACTAGAGAGGCTTGTGACACGGTACTTGGACATGATGCCTGGAGATGCTATGTATCAGGTCTTATCTGAAATGGACATTCTGTCTCAGCAAGACTTTGGTACCATTGCAAGCATTTATCAACCAGCTTCCGATTTGTTTGAGGAGTTTGACTTTTCTCCGGAAGAACAGTCGTCGAGCTCAGTGGCGCCGGCGACAAGTACAAGTCCGTCCGAACCGAAGAAGTCGGAACGCGATGAATCCCCCGAGGTTTTGTCTGTACCGCAAAAAGGATTGGGTCTTCAGTCATTACGTAGCGTTTTGACTTTCTTCTCAAAGGTCAAAGGTGAAGATGTCTCTAGACTAACGATTCCTGAGCGTCGGGAGATCCAGGCACGGATGGAGCAGGATTGTGTCGATGCTGCGATCAACCGATGGAGGGAGGAAAACGAAGCCCTCAAGAAAATGGGTTTGAACGCGGCATTGTCGACACATGCTCTGAACTCACAATTATACGAATGGCAACATGCCCTTGAAACAAGGTTAGAAAAGGAGTTCGCGCTGTTTGAGAAATCAGAATCGCGAGATAAGAAAACAGCGGAGGATCATGATCGCTGCATAACCGCACCCTTTCTGTCCCAGTCAACTCCATCAAGGCTGGCTGCGGTCACGATTATATGCGTCTTGAATTCTATATCGTCGACAGGCGTTGACAGTGGCATTCAACTGTCCACTCTACTTAATCAGCTCTCCAAGGGTGTGGAGGACGATATAAAAGTCTTGATACGACAGCGACAGTCCCCTCCCAAATTCAAGCGCGGAAAACGCATTCGCCAGCCAAAGGTCGCCAAGCAACAAGATGGTTCAGTAAGCTCACCGGCCGAATCGCCATCTGCCGAAGCTGACGCGAAACCGAAGACGGTGGAACCAGCTGCCTTTCAAACGAAGGCATGGCCTCTGTTGATTAGAACCAAGGTCGGTGCTGTTTTGCTGTCTGCTCTGATGGACACTGCGAAGGTGGAGATGGTTCGGGAACATCCGGAAACCAAAGCACTTGTCAGCCAGAGACAACCTGCCCTGTCTCATACTACTATGCATCGAAGAGGAAAGAAGGTCGGCCTAGTTATGCCAAATAAGTTTCTTGTCGAGCTTTTAAAACGAGAGCCTCCAGCAGATTTTCTCGCAAGACACCTGCCGATGCTTTCTGAACCAGAACCTTGGACCAAATTCGATAAAGGAGGCTTTCTTGAATTTCCTGCTCAACTCATACGGGTCAAATACGGCGAAAAGGACCAAAGGATATACGCCGAGGCCGCCATGCAGAGGGGTGATCTGGAACAAGTGAGCAAAGGCCTCGATGTTCTTGGCCGAACAGGATGGAGAATCAATGGGCCCGTTTTCGATGTGATACTTGATGCGTGGAATAGCGGCGAACGGGTAGCAAACATCCCTCCGCTTCATCCCAACATTCCTACACCTGTAGAACCAGAGGCCTCGGACAATCCCTTGCAGCGACGGGAATGGTTCAGGGCCTTGAGGGCCGCCGAGAATCTCAAGTCGGGTCTCCATTCCGAGCGGTGTTTTATGAATCTTCAACTCGAGATTGCTAGGGCCTTCAGGGACCAGACCTTCTATTTCCCGCATAACATGGACTTTCGGGGACGTGCCTATCCAATTCCAACATACTTGAACCATATGGGTGCGGACCACGTCCGGGGCTTGCTTCGTTTTGCCAAGGGTAAAGAACTTGGTGAGAGCGGATTGCGGTGGCTAAAAATCCATCTGGCGAATGTATTCGGCTATGATAAGGCGAGTTTGAAGGAACGGGAGGCCTTCATGTTAGACCATATCGATGAGGTCTACGATTCCGCTACTAGCCCTCTCACTGGGAAGCGGTGGTGGCTCAAAGCCGAAGATCCATGGCAATGCCTAGCAACCTGTTTCGAACTAAAGGCAGCTCTAGATTCTCCTGATCCCACTAAATACGTATCTCATCTTCCTGTTCACCAGGATGGTACATGCAATGGATTGCAGCACTATGCGGCCCTCGGTGGTGACCTATGGGGTGCCCAGCAGGTGAACCTAGAACCTGGTGACCGTCCCGCCGACGTATATTCCGCTGTAGCCGAGTTGGTAAAGCGGGGCATCGCGGAGGATATGGAGGCTGACAACTTCCTTGCAAAGGCGGTTGACGGCAAGATAACAAGAAAAGTCGTGAAGCAGACCGTCATGACGAATGTCTACGGTGTCACATTTACTGGAGCAAAGGCTCAAGTGCTGAAACAGCTCGATGCAGCTTATCCAAACTTTCACCAAGACACGGACGTACCGGCAGCTATTGCCGCTTCTTACATTGCCACGAAGATATTCAAGGGCTTATCTTCCATGTTCCGTGGAGCTCATGATATTCAATATTGGTTTGGAGAGTGTGCTGGAAGGGTGTGCCGTGCTCTTACCCCAGAACAGATTGAGCGAATAGCCCAGGGAGGAGAGGAGATCCCTAAGCCTCTTAAGTCAAACTCGAGAAAACAGCCCAAGACGGCCACCGATCATCTCCTTACCCATTTTAGGTCTACGGTCGTCTGGACAACACCCCTCCGAATGCCCATAGTTCAGCCGTACCGCAAGACCGGGGTTCGTGTCATCGCCACCTCCCTTCAAGATCTGTCCTTACAGGTGCCAGAGCGGTCCGATCCAGTCAATCGACGAAAGCAATTACAGGCATTCCCTCCCAACTTCATCCATTCTCTAGACGCTAGCCATATGCTCCTGTCTGCCCTGGAATGCGATGAGCTTGGCCTTTCATTTGCGGCCGTACATGACTCGTTCTGGACACATGCGTCCGACATCGATGTGATGAACCGTGTCTTGCGCGATTGCTTCATCAGGATCCATAGTGAAGACGTCATCGGGCGCCTTTTATCCGAGTTTCAGGCACGGTATAAAGGTGCTCTTTATCTGGCCAAAGTCGACCGGGGCAGTGCCGTTGAAAAAAAGATCACGAAACTGCGCAAGGACAAAAAACGGACCCTGACAGAAGAACTCGTACATGAATATGAGAGAGTGCGACTGCTGAGCTCGGCGGACCCGAAGGATGTCAAGAAAGGTAAAAAAATGGTGACGCCCGCTAGTATCTTCGAAGAGATGTCTGCCACCCAGCCTTATTCAAGCGCCGACGAGATGGAAGCATTGGGACTAGGCAACATTCCGAACGCAGAGGCGGAGGCTAAAGTTATAGACGACTTGGAAGGCGACGGTGAAGATGATGATTTTTCCACTCCTGCGGGTCTAGATGATATTGAAGGGGAACTTGGGTTCTCAAACCCCGAACACTTCAAAGCCTTGATGGATGTTTCCCGTTTCGAATCGGAGATTACGGGCGCAGCCAAGGCCAAGGCCAAAAAGCCAACAAATCTGGGCTCGCTGAACATTTGGCTTCCGCTCAACTTCCCCGACGTCCCCGCGAAGGTAAGTACTTATCGGATCCGGAGATGATATATTCGAGCTAACCGATCTGTCTAGGGCGACTTTGACGTGGCGAGATTAAAGGAAAGCAAATATTTCTTCTCGTGAACTCGTCGGAAAGCTGGAACACTCACGGCGGCGGGAGTGCTGATGTTGTTATGATGTTTACTACTAGCGAATGCATTACGAGGCGTCTGGTGATAGAAAAAGATACATATCGGGGTGGCGTAGAACATGGGGAGAACATGGGGAGAACATGGGGACGGAAAATTTATTAGAAGCACCTGTGCTGTATATATGCATGGCATGTGTAGAGAAAGATATGTACAGTACTCGCTGACGAGGTTGGTCTGGGCGGGATATTGGGGATGGGTATGAACTAAAAGGTAGTCCACTCCAATGATGTACAAATTCAGCAGAAAATTTCAAGAGTCCTGGAAACTGTCAAAGGCTGTCAAGTTCGAGACACCTCCGTCTCTTGGGGCTCGAAGTAGCTCAACTAAAATTTATATTCTATTCAAATGATCATAAGACTATCTATACACGTTCTTTAGGTAAAGGTCCAATCGAAATCGTGACTAGGTATCCAACTCAAAGGTGGAGGAGGTTCGTGGCCTATAAACTCGAGCACGAAATTTGTATCCTCCCGGCGATTATGTACGCATATGGAATAGGGGTCATGACGGAACGGGATTAGGTCAGCTGACTCTCGCTCCGGCTAGACACACTGCAACCCCGGGGGGCATGTCGAGGCTATTTGTCGTCCAGCAAGCAAAGTAAGCGGGAAACCTAGCCCGCCTATGGGAACGCTTGCTGCGTGATCTAGAATGCAGGGGGGGCACCTTTTGTTAATATCTGGGGATCGTTACCTATTTTTAGACAAAGTAAATGAAGGGTTCAGTGCATTGATTATCACACAGACGGAATATTATACAACGTACATAATTCCAAGCAAACTTTCATGTATCCGAGGTCGAGGCAAGTGGACAGAACAAACTATTGATGACACAGCGCCCTCTCTCGGCTATGAACACATTCATAGATGTGACGAGGAGAAATAAATTCAGCCGTTTCCATGCATCAATAATTCGCTCTCGAGCAACCCCGGCCAAAAGGTCATAAGATGTGGAGAAGTAGTAAGATATTACGAGATAACCACGTAGGGCTGAAGTCAGGCGAACCTCACTGCCAAGACATATATAAGGAGCCCAACCGACGCCATCGCAGAATTATACTGTGTACGGAAAAGGGGCTTTTTTTCCCTTTATTTTCCCCATAGCTTGACCTGTCACGATCGTGCTTCATTGCGCCGCGTGGCCCCGGGACAGACGGGTACGTTGCACGTATTATATGTATTTGATACATACCGTAAGATTGAACGAACGAGCGTAGGATGTCCGTACGACGTCAACAATGGGAGGAATTACACATTGTATTCGATCCGATTCCCTCATTTGAGAAAGAACGAGATCTCCCGTTTCAAGGCTAATACGTCAGCCCCACGCCTCCTTGGCTTGCCTCGTGCTTTTTTTTTTCTTTTTTCTGATTACGCTTGGCAGTAACGTAGGAGGTGCAAAATGAGATGATCAGCGACGTACTAGACCTTACTATAATAAGAGGAGCTCAATGCCCTTTTGATGATCTTTACAACAAGCGAGATTCTATTGAATTAGCTCGTCGGCAGTGAAATCTACTTAGAAAACTCACCAAAGCTAGTAAGATTTCCACGATGTTATTCTCATCTCGCGTCTTAGTATCTACAGCGGCCGCGGCGCTGGCTCTTTGGTAAGCCATCCATGTCTCACTCTAAATTACCTACCTCCTACCTAAGACAGGCAGATTGACACAATTTCATAGCAATGTAGCGGTAGCCATACCACAAGGCGGCCCAATCTCCAAGGTGCCTACCGCCACGGTCCCGGCACACTGTTCGACGACGATGGACGACTTCGAGCACACTACGGCCTGGGTCAAGACCTACGAATGCTACACCTACACCCGCACGGCGCCGTCCTGTAAGTACCTACTACCTCTTTCGCATTTGGGCCTAGTAACCAGTTTGGATTGCTGACGCGAACATACGTAGCTACTTGCCCGACCCTGTCTTGCCCGCCGAGACCGACGGACGAGTTCTGCCCGCAGATCATCGAGGTCTCGAGCGTAACAGTGCCGTGCGCCACCGACTGTTGCCCGACAACTTCGACGTCGTATGTTGCGACTGGAGCCTGCCCGACCTGCGCTGCTTGCCCCATTCCGACGGAATGGATCACCTACACGACCGGATGCGAGGGCACGCCTACTATCACGTCGGCAACGATCGAGACACCACCATGGAATACACCGGGCTCAGCCAAGAATTAGCTTGGTCCAATATGAGAAGTTTAAGAAGGGATTGTAGTTAGTTTTCATTAATCTAGCTTCATCCATCTCTTATAAATTGGTTGATCAACTAGCCAAGATCTTGTGCAGTTGTTGATTTTGATGATTTATCGTACTGGGGCGTTCTTCAAGCTCGTCACTGTGCACACGCCTCCACTGGCTGAAACCAACTTTCCAACTTCCTCCTTAGCCGCGTCCTTAATATAACGGCTGTCGTACACGACTTCCAGGTTCTCCGTCGTAGTAAATCCCGGGGAGAACGTCTCCCAGATCTTCTTCTTGGGGTTGAGGATGCCGTCGGGCTCGCCTTCGAAGCCCTGGAAGAACAGGCGTTCGCCAATTTTGACGTCGGGAGGTGGGGAAAGAAGTTCGAAGGGTCCCTTATGGTCGTCTACCTCGCCCTCCTTTAGTCTCGGTGATGCGCACAGAACCATGCCGGACGATTTGATTCCGCGCATCTTGACCGGCTTAAGATTGGCGACGAGGACAACTCTGCGGTTCTGCATCTCTTCCAGAGGTACGACGCCGTTCAAGCCGGAGCAGATGGTTCGGCAGACCTGGCCCTCATACTCGGTCGTATCCTCGGTACCCGGCGCGTCGCCCATGGCAATGGTAGAAACGAATAGACTGTCGGCTTCCGGGTGTTTGATGGCCTTCAGGATGTGGCCAGCTCTGATCTCAATTGAATTAGGCGACACTACCTTGGGAGCGGCAGGGGCCTTCTGGGGTTTGGGTGCCTTCTCCTTCTTCTCCTTCTTAGGCTTTTCTGTAGCAGCGCCTACAGCAGCGGCAGCCTTGTCCTTTGCTTCAACGGCGGCATCCTTGACTGTCTCGGCGGCTACCTTCGTTCGGTCGACAAGCGTAGTAGTAGCTCCACCGGCACCACCTGCAGCTGCGGCTGCGGCGGCGGCGGCGGCCTTTTCCTTCTTTAGACGTTCCTTCTCTGCCTTAGCATCGACGGGCGGTTTGACGTAAAGGACCTCGTCTAGATCGACCTTGACCTTTTCGGCATCGTTAACGTTTAGGCCAAAGACGCCAGAGTTCTGGACGAAGTCGAGGTGTCGAAGGATATGAGGATGACCTTTCTCGCCAGTGCGCTGCTCGGGGGTCCAGGACTTGACAGTAGGAGCTAGAGACTCATAGATAGCGACGTCGGCCTTGGAGGGTTTGGTACCAAGCAGGGTAGTCCTTGAGGTCAGATGGGAATTAAGCTTATCCAAAATTGAAGTATCAGATGGTGAGCTCTTGAGTCGCTCGGAGGTGGTGATCCATTGTTGAACCTCAGTCTCTTCGGTGGATGTGAGCTTCTGGGATTCGAAGGCGGCCATGCTGAAAGCGCGGAGAGAGATGCCTCGTGAAAGAGGACGAAAAAGTCGAAGGAGTGACAGTTTGGTGAGTTCTTAATCAACTGCGACTCTTAAAGAGTATCGCAGAAAATTGTGGTAATCGTTGAAGTAAATCGATGAATTTTCTTGAATTTTTGAATGTTGAAGTGGAAGAAGTGGAAGAAATGCCCCTCCATTCAAACGAATTGACTCATTTCAGTTTGGTGGGGGTGATGGTTATGTAACGAGACAGTTAATTGAATTAGATGGCATAACTGCATATATGTATAAATTCAATACATATTCATTGTTTCAAATTTCGGAGTTACATCGGACCGCGTTAACGGGTGTCAACCACCAAGCTCTCCCAAGCTTGTAGCCTAGTAAACGTCAATCGTCAATTGTCAATCGCGACTTTTACATTTTTCTTCAGCTCCCGCCGAGCTGTTTTTAATAACCCCCATCCCTTCCATCCGCATCGAAAAAAAATCAGCTAAATATCCTACGACCATCGAGAAACCATATACTCCAAAAGCCTTGCGAGATGGGCGCCTTAACATATAGCGCCGGAGGTCTCACCTCATTCCTAACTGTTGTTGGACTTTGTATGTAAAGTCGTTACATGATGGTTCCTAAGTTAATGGCTAATTGAATGTAGACATGCTCTTCACTGGGAGCGGTGAATCCTTCAATGTTCGTCTCGAATCCCTAATGATTAAGTCCATCAAATCCTAATGATTTTCTCTAGGTTGGAGCTTTCCTCGAGACTGTATCGCCGTATGTATGGGCGGACCTCGGCATTGCACTTTGCATTGGATTGTCTGTTGTTGGCGCGGCGTGGTACGACAAACCCTCGAGACCCATCTCATATCCTAATCAATATCGACGCGATTAACATTTGTTCAGGGGTATCTTCATCACAGGCTCATCCATCCTCGGTGGTGGTGTGAAAGCGCCACGAATCCGAACGAAAAACTTGATCTCCATCATCTTCTGCGAAGTCGTCGCCATCTACGGTGTCATCATGGCCATCGTCTTCTCTTCTAAGATCAACTACGCTACCGCCTACGAAACCTTCGATGCCAATGCTTACTACACCGGTTTTGCTTTGTTCTGGTCCGGCTTGACTGTTGGTGGCTGTAACTTGGTTTGCGGTATTGCTGTCGGCATCAACGGCAGTGGAGCTGCTCTCGCAGATGCCGCCGACCCCTCTCTGTATGTCTGGATTTATGCTCCCTAATCATGTGCCATGCTAACAAGAGCTGCTAGTTTCGTCAAGATCCTCGTCATCGAAATCTTCAGTTCCGTCCTAGGTCTCTTCGGCTTGATCATCGGTCTCCTCGTATCCGGCAAGGCGAACGACTTCGGCGTGATCTAATCCTCCATTGCGTGTAGACGGAACACAGTGTAAGAAAAGATGCATTCACAATCCCAACCAAGGATTGTTGGCGTTCGGAAAGACGGTTTCAAATTGGGGATAGTCACGGTTTGTCCGTTTACGAACTACTGTATGTACTAATATGTATGGCAAAACTGGGCATGGTCACAGTTCACCAGGGGCTGCTGGAATAGATACCTCCCATACGAATCTTCGCAAAGGCTGTAACGTTGAGGAGAATAAACTCACGTCTATCACGTCCCCAATCATCCAAAGTCCGGAGAGTCAATCTAGCTATTTATCTCGCTAGTAAATATAAATTAAGGAGCACGCTTTATGTGTCAAATTTGTAATGTCCCTGGTCGTCATTTCTTCTACGAATTTGTCATCAACTTTATCATCTATAAGATACATATTAATGAACGCGACTTACACCCTAGGCGCTCTGAGACTCTGGCACAGGGGCAGAAGACTCGGCAATGCGTCTCTGTTCGGCTTCTATAAACACCCGTGGGCGACTTCGTTGAGTAAGAATCTTATCCCGGAAGACCAGCAGACTACCACGACTCTTAAATATCTCGTCCATGTCTTCGAGGGTTCGACGCGATGTCTCCGGGTAGAATAAGAAGATTATTGGTAGAAACGACCAACAGAATCCCGCAAAGACTATACGGCATGTAGAGTCAGCCATGGCAAGTCGTCTAGGGGAGATAGAAGAAGCTCTTACGAAGGTAAAATCCCCATCCAAGATTGTCCACCCCAACCTTCGTGAACTGAACTATGACGAACCCGCTCATCCAGTTCGTTGCGGTAGCGGCGGCAGCTCCTCTGGTACGCCACCCAAGACTGTTGATCTCAGAGTTGTAGACCCATGGGACCTTAGCAAAGCTTGTGCCATAGCAGAAGTAATAGAGGAAGAACATGGCAACTGTGACTTTACCAAGAACCGTCTTCTGTTCCGGGTGGAGACTTGCCTCTCTCAGGGTGATTGCGGCAATAAGGTAGCAAGATCCCATCGCAATGGAGCCGTACATCATGAGCCTGCAGATGTGTGAGCGGATCTACATACCGAAGAACCAATGCGGAATATCATATCTCGGTCATACTTGCGTCTTCCTACTAGGTCGACAAGAAGTAGGCATAGAAAAGCCGCTCCCAGGTAGAGACTTGCATTTGCTCCGGCCAGTAACCTCGCATACGAGCTGGATACTCCGACGGACTCGATCAAGAGGGTGGGAAGGTAATAGCCGAGCGCGTTCACGCCACTGAACTGTTGCATCAACTGCGTCCCGCAGCTTCTAAGCGTCAGCATCGTGGCTGCTGGCCCACTAATGTATGTAGGAGACTTGCCTGAGCAATAAGCGGCGGACGGTCTGCAAGGAATCTCCGCAGCGTACAGCGTTTAGTATAGACACCCGAGATTCTTGCTCCTTCTCGAGAGCCTTCTGGATCGATCGAATGTCGTCGTTCAACTCCTTGTCATGCAGGTCGTGTATCGTTCCTCGTAGTCGAGCAAGCGTTATTCGAGCCTCTTCGAATCTCCCTCGTAATAGGAGCCATCGCGGTGATTCGACTGTAAACGGCAGAAACGTTACTACGATGATCGAGAACACGAGCTGAAATGATAGGGGGAACCGCCACTGAAAGGGTCCATCGTGGTCGAATAGGGCGTAGTTCATCCAGTTCGCTATGCAGAATCCCAGCGTGTTACAAAGAGAGCCTAAAACAACAAGTTTGCCCCTGATGTGAGATGGAGAGGCCTCCGCCATGAATACTGGACAAGTCGAAGATGTGATACCCACTATAGTAAGGGGTTAGTATGTAAAGTATCTTAGGTATCTAGGGTTGTATCCAGCCAATACTAGAGGTCCAGGGGTATTTTCGAGAAAAGGAGTAGACTGATACAAGTGGCATCACGGATCTCTATGGATGAACGTACTACCAAAACCATTAAGGAGTCGGCCAACAATCATCTGAGGCAAATGGTAAGCTGCAATCTGCAGGACGACTCCAACAACGTTGGCAACGAGCCCAACGTAGATGGACTTCCTCCGGCCCATTATATCCCCAAGTAAGAACGACGCAAGACAGCCGAAGAAAGCACCGAGCTTATGCAATGGTCAGCATCCGCGATTGGCAAACGTTGAGGCACATCACGACCCACAGAGAAACAGCTAGACGTAATGCCCGATATTCCTGAATTCTTGGTCTCTGGGAATATCTCGAGGAAATCAGCCGATATCAGGGCACCAGCAAAGACTCCCTGACATTAAGGCGTGAGCTAATCGTCAGGCAAAGGGGGATGGTGGGTGGTATTCTTCCTAACCTGGTCGTAGCCAAAGTGTGCCATGGACACTACAAGAAGTCACTCGTTATATCCACAGCGTGGCGGTGAGGTTTGGGGGCGTACCAGAATTAGTCAAGCTTAAGCAGACGAGCTGCCATTTCCCGCTTGGTAATGGCAGAGAGATCATACTATTGGGTTGAAACAGGGGGTCGATGTAAGACCAGCGTGAACAGATGCCTGGTAGCGGAAAAGGAGGAGTCACTGCTGGTGTTTGACCAAGTAGAATAAAGCGATAACCGATATTACACTCGATAATATGACCCAAAACTATTCATTTCCGTAGTATCTTGCTAGTTGACGTAGCGTCCAGGTTCCACCGTCTCTTGAAGGCCAGTTGGCGATCGCCTTATATAGCATCTTATCAGACTCATGACACCTTTGTGCCGCTATCCCTTGGCTGACACAGTCTCTTCTGGAAAGAATCAAGTAATATTTTTCCAGCTCACGCCTGATTGTCCCAATGAAGCCAAGGGTACACATCTAGCTCCCCTATGGAATGTTGCCATCTGCAATACCGAACCCTAGTAGACCTGACACTGAGCGGCTTTTCCGACGTCCATTCGTTCCGACGTCCACACGAATAGACCTCCACTAGGGTGAGTCCAACATCTCCTCCATCACTTGACATTCTCCATTGCAACGTGCCCATAATAGTGGCACTCGGTCTCTTCGGTTCAAAGGTTCCTCCCGAGTATGCGTTCATTGGCTCTGATGTTCATGTGCCAATGTCGTTCATAACGCTCTCAATCCGAAGAGAAAGCAAGCTGATCTTGAGGTATGACTAATGAATAGCTCATATACCGTGGATGGGTGTCGTTAGATACTGCCACCGTAGAATAGATATGCCAGAGCTATTATAAATGTTAATGTGATCACTAGATAGGCCCGATCCTCCCCTATACCACGGAAGGTTGCAAGGCTATGCAGTAACCTAGAATTGACGAGGATGAACCAGCCGTATGAAAGATATTTGAATTGCTAGTGTCTTCCAGATATATGATTTCAAATCGAGGCTGAGCTGTTGGTGCCACGAAATAACAGCGTGTGTGATGTGATGCTCGATGGGAATATCTACTATTAGTTTAAATCATCAATAAAGTTACTCAAGCTCAGTGCCTAGCTCTAGGCGCCTTTTATAACAAATTTTAAACAAGAGACGTAGTCGTGGATGAGTAACGCAATTCCATCACGTAGGCTATCACTGATAGAAAGCGTCATCACCAATGCATCATCCCTCATGAATTGGGATGGAATTTGGAGTTGTTCTGTCGAGGTCCGCAATGGCGGTCTTCCGGCATCATCGGCTTTCAAAAAAATAGCGAGGATATTCGTTCGTCCGATATAAGTCATGCGGATGCTGGATTCAGCCGAGACTTTACATCCCCGATTCACGGCGACAGCGACATCAATGCCGAATGATACCGGGTTGACGGCGATTGGTTGTCTATTATAGTAATTGTTATGTTCGACGTTGTAGTGGGTGTCGAAAAGATTCAAGTGGGTTTTTTGTAACCAGGGGGGTTTAGTTTTCCTCGGGATTTGTTACCCCCGGTACAGAGAGCTTGCTCTTCATAAGGTAGGTTAACTATGACTCTATTGTATTGTACCTTCCTGTAGAAGACATTTAGGGCATACTTCGTGTAACATGTCACATGGGAAACCGCCTAGAACACCATCCCCACACTGAAATAACATATTTGTTAACCACCTGTGCTGCGACCCTAGAGCTGACACAATCAACGTCAATACTTTTCCCCGAAACTTCGAAACTTTCTCGATCAGCTAGCTCAGCCCTAAATGCACCACATTCTATCCTGGCTACCTCTCTAACCATTTATGTATAAATGATAATCAATTAGACTAAGTGGGTAATCATTTGCGATCTGTCTATCCTGCATACATAGACACATCCCATGATGTGATTACATGGAAGTCTTCCTCGACATCCGTTTTCATCCATTAGGTATTTGTCATTTCCCAATCGACATGGACGGTCCACCTTTGGTAAAGAGCCTCGGCAGTCAGGCTTTCCAGCTGCGGCCAGAGTTGTTTACTTCGATAATCCTACCCTACCCATACCCCTGGATAGGTAAGTAAGATATTGTACGTACGGAAATGCATCTTGGATGCATCATTTGATGTTTTAGGTACCCAGGTATGTATGTGCTGTAGGAAGTAGGTATATTCCAAGTCTGGTATATGTAAAATCGGGGTAAATTATACGATACAGGTAACTTCAGGTGACTTCCCGGCATCAATAGCTTCGCTATCCTTGGAGTCCTCCTTAATCCATTGTTTAGAATTTTCCGTGCCCCGCTATTAGCCGTCCTGCGGAGCTGAAATACCTACAGTACAGTACCTACCTACCTGTCTACGTACACTAGCTTGATGGCTGTGTCGTCTTTTAAGCTTAGTACCTAATTATTTACTCTCGATATACGAGATAACTACATTTATTACCTTATTATTCCAATACTCAAGGTAGAGTCACTACCCGCGTTCCGGTTGAGTCTTAATCTTACCTCATTGATCACAGCAACCTCTCTTGACACCAGCGTATTTCTAATACAGCTGGGTATGATTTATGACGTCTTGCTTGAGTAAGCTGGTTGACTCTTGTCTCAGTATGAGTCTTCTCTAGGTACCTAATTACAATTTCTTCTTTTGGATATCAATATTATTGACCTATCTAACAAGGTCATCTTCCGTTCTTTTGCTATAGCTATGCAGATATTAGTCATGTGTCGAAGAAGAACGTAGCTTGTAGGTGCAGCCGATAGTGTTCCATTTTCTCCATAAAGGGGGGCTTAGTTCTTTTTCTTATACATCCCAAGTGATTGGGCAACCGTCTTCCTATTTGAACACTATATTACGGCTGCAGTACTTGCGGATATAACTCAAATACGTTGATACTTCATGCTTCATATCTACAGGAGTCTCATGTCGGTCAAGATCAGCATCCAAGCCATCAGCACAATTGGCCCTGCATTAGCCCGCGTGGCGGTCAGAAGAGTTCATTACTACCTATTATATAGCTATAAGAAGTGGACGAGTAGCATGGTGGGTTTCTCTGCCTGACATCCAGTTGTGAACCCTCCGGCGAGGCCCAAGGATCTTATACTACGTTCCAGGTTACTGGGTCGACTACATCAGAGGCGAGTGTGGTTAGCCTCCCAGGTCCAGGGTATTTCAACGGAAGCTGCCGCACTTACGCGCTCAGTTATCAAGTCATATCACCCTAGTTAATGCTTACTCTTCATCTTGGACAATAACAGTTAAGTCAGGGGGAAATCCATCTTAGCCAGTTCCTCGGGTTTGCCACATGAATTATACAAGGAAACGTATGGCTACACTTCACATCCCGATCACTTGCTATCTAGAATATGAACTTACCGAGGGTCAGGCGCACTTCTTGCCTGCGACTTCTGCAGGTACTTCACATCCTCCGGACTGTTTCGAAAGCATTACAACCTGACCACGGAGTAGGCATCGTAAACGAAGATGCGACGGGAAAAAGCCATGTTCTACATGCAGAGACTCAAATGCCGATTGTGTATACAAGGAACTTCCCTTTGACAGGTGATCTTGCCTTTGACCTTCCTTGTACCTCGATACCATGCTCTTACTAACCCACGGCGTTAGGGTTGAAGACGCAAGTCCGAATGCTGTAATCGATCGACTTGCCCGAATAGAATCTCTACTCGAACACCAAAACCAGCAGATTAACCAGCTTAGCACCCGATCTAGCCCCATTTCATACCCAACGAGCCAGGCCGACTACTTCTCTGCGTACCCGCAGCAGTCAGAATACTTACCTTCGACATCTGCTGCAATAGACCCTCAGCTAGATTCACCGCAGTTTCTAATCCCTAAAAACCACGCTACTTTACCGATCACGCTTCTCTCATTGCCAATGGTGCGTAATCTTCTCGGGGAGTACCCAAGGGACTACTTCTTTGAGATTGAGGAGAAACTACCATTGCCAGGACTCTTAGGAAAGCTATATGATAGCCCTCCAGTTTGGCCTTCCATTGATATTCCAACTCTAGACGCGTTGACCGATAACTATTTTCAGCATGTCCATCCTCACCACCCGCTATTTACACGGTGCATGTTTACATCATGGCAAGATCAACTTATCCAAGGAGAAAATATGGAAGATATTGGTGCTTCGATATGCTTCTGTGTCTACGCTTTAGGTACGATATGTTCCGACGAGGGAGGTGAATACGAGAGAGATGAAGCTCTTGGGCTTCAGTTCTTCCAGCCAGCGCTCCGAGTTATGTTACATAAGTTAGTGTGGGATTTTCGACCAAGTACCAACTTATGCCATGCCTTACTACTCGCTGCTTCGTACTTCGCTCATCTAGGAAGACCCCTTCATAGTTGGAAAATGGCTCAATTTTCATCTCGGATATTTCTTAGCCTTCTTGAGAGGTAATGAAACCTTCCAAATGGTCGATAGTCTATGCTAACATATAGAAGCCGAAAACACCGCCTATCTAGCGCAGAGTTCGAGGAGGCCGAGTTAAGGACATTTTGGCAGTGTTTTACGGTTGAATGGTGGGATGGCCTAATCACATAAACCCGCACTTTATATCATTAACTCTAGTTATCCAGTGATCGAATTGCGGAACTTGATGTCCCTCGGAGCGGAATCGAACCCCTGGGAGACCGAATGCGACTCCCGCATAGTACAGACCCTTCTGACAATGATAATACTATTTACTTTATTGCCGAGCATGCCATTCGCCGACTCCTGAATCGTATACACAATTCCCTCTACGGTCCCGACATCTCAGTGACGAGCCCTAACCCAGGTTTACCCACGAGTCCGAATCAAGCTTGGCAGAATCTAAACCTTCAAAAACTCTTACCTCTGAGTTCCGAACTGAACAGACAATTAGAAGAATGGTATTTTTCTATACCGGATTACCAACGGCCCGTGAAGGGAACTTCGCAGCTATCAAACGATCGTGCCCGTGTCCTCAGACTTCGATACTACGCTGCAAGACACATTATCCACCGGCCATTCCTCCTTCAGATGATTTTCTTACAGCACGAGGGCCAATCTCCATCAAGCACTTCTGTCTTGAGCCCCGATCCGTACAGTGAATCGCCTGTTGTGCTGGAAAAGTGTGAGGCCTGCATCGATTCTTGCGTCACCTACCTCTATAATGTAGTGGAGATGATAGAAAAGCGATCCCCGTACCTATGGACATTCTCACAAAGCTGTATGGCATGTCTGGTCATGCTATGGGTAGCAGAAAACACGGCTGCGTTACACACCTACGTCCCTCAGAATATGCAACCAATCCAGAGCATGGTACTAACTAACCTACGGAAATGGGCAACTAAGGATTCTACTTTTGCTGCCGAAGTGCACATCATAGAACAACTCGTCTTCAATGATTCGATGGAAGCTTGAGAAGGATAATTCCGGGTGAATATCCAGCCCCTGAAGCTCTGTGGCCATGCCTAAACGAAGGGTGCCCCTTTCAAGCTAGGCAGAAGCCATGTGGAATCAGCAAGACGTAAGATCTGGATCACGATAGGGCGGGGCGCAGTGGACAAGTTTGTACATCAAATCATCAAATGGTACCGTCTGGGCGGGACTTGGGCGGTGATCCTTGACTAGACAAAAAATATCATTAGAACTGCAGATAGACGAATCCATTCTTTCACCCTCTCATTGGACGCCTACGTAATGTAGCTTAGGTGTGGTTGTAGTTGCACCGGCAGCGCGTGAGAACCCCCTAGTCATATGTAGGTAGTATTACTTGCCTTTTGCTGTCATGCATGGAAGGTTCATACCTTCCTAGGGTAGTCGGGACAAGAATATTCCCTACCTTATTATTATTAGTTCAACATTAAAACCTGACCAGGTGCTCCATTAGTAATTGTCAGCAAGCCACAATTAAAATAAAAAAATCTTAATCAAAGTCCCTACTAATCGGAATGACATCATCCCCGCTCGACCGATTAGCTACGTTACCATAGCCCTGGGACCGAGCTAAAAAGCCCGCTTATGTAATTACATCATGCACCTTAAATCGAATTCTAACGACGGGATTCAAGTTCGTCCTTGCATGGATCCCTTCCCAAATCAACTATCTCCGAAAGTACACCGATTCCGAAAAAAACATCATCGACGGAGAGATTCGGGATCGGCTGTAAGCTTCTTAGGACCCCAATGCGGTTTCACAAATATAGGTAGTATTCTGATGTGTAGACTTTCTCTCCTATTTTTTTCCCAACCGGACTCCCGAAACACGCGGGATTGCAATCCGATATCGCCACGAACCACGAACCGCGACTGATCCCGGATGATGGGGCAATTGTGGAGACCTCGGTATTGGCTTGACGAACGCGAGGTGCCGACGATTCGCGACTACAACGGCGTATGGTCCGGCGAACTCGGCGTTCCCGTCCGCAACAACCCCACGACCACACTCTCGGAGGAGACTCATCTCCAAAGTATCAACTACCTTACAGACATCCTACTATCCCGCTCCAAATGCAACGCAAGAGATGCAAGTCCAATGTTCACGTGCCTCTTTCAGCCCTCACCGCTTGATGGGAGTCATGGCTCGTACGCGTTACCTGATCCGAGACCGCGTCTGTTCCCCCAGGCAGCATCCGGGAACGACGGCTCTTGCGCTGACGCGAAGCTTTCGCCATCTTCCCCCACGCGACTCGGACCCATGCGCGTCTGACCGTCTCAGCCCTAAACCGAAATGCTGCTCGCCACTGCTTGCTGACCGCGTCTGCTAGCCTCGTCCTAAGTTCTCACCGTGCATCAATAAATGTTGGGACCCGGCGCACGTAATCCAACTTAATATCGAAGTTTGATTCCACATCCCAGGACGCGACGACGTGGTATTGCCACTTGAACCTCCTAAGGTCATCAGCCGGGTTTGCCGTATCCAGCAGGTTCTACCGCACAGCCTACTCTTCGATAGATGGCCTATGTCCCGCGTCAAAAGTCTAGAATCTGGAGGTCCCAGATGGATACAGCTTTTGGAACATCACGTTTAGCTACTGATTTCATTATCAACAGGCAGCAAGGTAGGACCGCGGTAATATGATGATACCAAGCCTCCCTCGACGTACTAAGTAGAATGAGGCAAGGCAATTGCATTAACAGAATTGGTACATATCATGACAGGCAATGCAATCTATGACTACGACACAGGTAACTTAGCGGTTCGATGATGTTCGATACTATTTGTAAATGCCTATGGAAAATGTATCATGACGACAACTCGTTGGGTCGTGGACCTATGAGTCCCCTTTCTGCCTCCGAATCCCCTACAGAATAAATAGAGCAGTCAAAGCTATGATAGAAGCTATAGTTGAAACAGGCTCAAACCCTGCAGATGATATATTGGGATCCGGTGACGTCTCGGCGCTTTCCGGGTTTGGTAGAATGGCGCTGACGCACCTAGGACCATTCCAATGAGCATCGGGATCAGGTTGAGGCTCATTAGCGTCCTCGGCAGATAGATCTATATCGTCCAGATCGAAGAGAACTGCGAGATGACATTAGTGAACAGTACTCGGATAGGACTCGATAATTACGACGTACTAGGGATGGACGAGCAATATCCGCTCTTCTCAAGTTTCTCCTTGACTGCGACGAGCTCCTCTAGAGAGTAGGGAGCAAAGAGGGCATCTGCGCCTTCCTCTAGCTGCTCTACGCTATGGAAACACAACTCGCTTGCCACCCGTGTCCCCTTTCTGATCGACGTGCGGAGGTCTCCTTGGTTGCTGCGAAGCTCGAGGAATGGTTTGCCAACTATGACTGGGAGAGGCTCATCGGCGATTTTCAGAGTGGTAGTTGGGATCTGATCCTCGGCAGCCAACACTACGACTGCGTGGATGCCGAGCGCGAGAATGGATGTAAAGAACCTCATATTGATCAATAGGATATAAATATGTGTTATTTCGGTGTCGAATTCAAAATGAATGTCAATCAGCTTATACCACGGATCGTCTAGAAGAGTTACATAGATTCTTACAAACTTAAGAGCTCACGCACTAGGATAGACGAGGACTATATAACGGGTGGCTAGGCCTTACACACGCGGCCGAAAGCTCCAACTATAAATGTAGGTAATGATTTAATCATGGCCATGCTCTCATTTATATCCAAGCTCAAGGACTGGACCATCCCAAACCCCTTTATGATCTGTGTTTTTTTACAACATGCCATAGTGCTGACCACACCCACCTTTCTCGCAGTCCATCGAGTCTATTTTAACTTTATCCTTTGAACACAGACAAGAAAAACATGGTAGACGAATGAGAAGACGTTCAGCAAGTAGGTAGGAATAAGCTCATCTCAAGCCACCACGGACTGAGTTAACTTGCCTCTGCCGTAGTCATATTGCCACTAGCAAGTCTGATCGTGACTATAGGTCAGAGCAGCACATAGACTCGGCATAAATGACACATGGATCCTACGAGCGTCACTTCGTTCGTTTCCTTGACGTAATGTACCTTCAGCCTCACTTCTCATAGGAGAGGCTTGGTCTCGCTTGGTCTTAAAGACTTAAAGTGAACATATTCGAAAAGAACTTGACCAAGATATCTAGTTGTATTCGTCGGACCTTGAAATAGGTTTGGGTACCTAAAAATCACGCTAGCTTGAAGCAATTTATGTGTCCTCATAGCTTCTCGGCTGATTAGGTGGGATAAATATATCATCTCATAGGCGAGGTTTACGTGGTCGGGGATGCTTGAGGATGACGATGCGTGCCATCGGAAGTTAACCCTAACCCTAACGCTGGATGATATATGCGTATATTCACATAATTCTTCATCATGACATAGTAGATATCAAAAGACGATGATTGCTGCCTTATATTAGGTTCGAAGATACGCTTAGGGGCTTATATACCTACCCATGAATATCGCGACAGGATTAGGAGTATTTTTACTGTCTTAGCTTTAGCTATTGCGTGTATTGCATCTAAGATTGATCTTGGAAATAGTTAATATGGCGAATTTTCCGATGCATCTCATCGATTAGATATAGATTATATAGCGAGATGACGATCTTCCAAAGATCGACTACGCCATGGATATTCTCCGATCTTGAAAGGAACCTGATTACTTGGAAGTAAGTCATCGCCGTGAACACAGAGATTACATCGACATAAATATATGTAAGTGCCGGTCGCAGTTCCATTTGCTTTCTCACTCCTTATCAATCCATTACGTTAGGCACATTCTACTCTGAAGTATTACGGGAGTTGTATAGTTGGCAAGTGAAGGTGACGTTCGCGAATTACATAAGTCGGATGTAAGTGCATGTTGAGGTTACCGGCAGTCGTGGTAGAATTCAATTTTGGAAAGAGGGATTGAATGGTTAAAAAATATATGGCGTGCATGGCTCCGAGATGAAACTTTGTAACAGGGATGTGGTTTTATGCAGCCAGCCAATCATGTCCGTGAAATGATTCAAATTCGGAACTGTTCCTGGCGATCTCCTTATGTAATCTTTAATCTATTTCATTTGGGTGAGGTACGTTTGACATGTATCAAGCTTTAGCGCGTCTCCTTGACACTTTCGCTTCCAAGGTTCCAAGATTCAAGTTTGTAACCCCCCACTTGTTTCTATTATATTTTATTTCTTCCTTCTCTTTAATAATATCTCTTCTTCCTCTTCTCAGAGGATCGTCATGATCCAATCGTTCACTCAATTCACTACAATGCCGAGCCTATAAGAGGCTTGGCGACTATCAATTTATCCAAAACATTTGACAATCACTGGTTATCCGTGTACCTAGGTATTACCTATTGTCAGCGAAGAGTTTTGGGTGCGTTCCAAGTCGACCACCTTATAGCGGTAATTCTTCAGGGTTTGTTGCCCAATAATCACGTAAGAAGAAGACTTTTACTCCTAGCCCAAAAACGACCAACGTTTCTCGAATATCGAGATGGTTTGGTATGATAGAAGTATCAATAGGATTACCTATGAGATGGGCATATTGGTTTAACCTCCGAATTTGATCCGCATGGTCGTCCGAGCTATCCCTGCCACGATCATTCATGCGCCCGCGCCTAATCACTACCCTGCGCGCCTCCTACACTTGTCAAAGACCATGTACATGGGTAAAGATTGGCAAGCTGGCAAGGTAAGTATCCTCTGTGTTGGGATCGCACTTGATGATACACGTTAAAATAACGAGGGGTGATCGCCCTGACAGCTGCCTCGATAATATAGGAGGAGAATATGCCGAATGACACTCTTTCCCCTTCTTTCTTTCTGCAAGCTTTTTATTCACCTACCGCTTCCCTTTTTGGTTCTATTTCTTGCATTTTTCCGATTCTACTTCCCGAGGGCGCGGGTGTGGTTGTTTGACACCTTTTCAATCAAACATTCATTCGTTCTACATATCATTCGCTACAGCTCTGACGAGCGTTCACTCACTTTTATTTTATACTCACTATAGTCTATCCTTGACACTCAGCGAGCCAACCTAACACTTCTATATTATACCCCATCCAAACCTACAACCTAATCATCACTACCAGAAAGAGATAATCGCCATGCTATTCCATACAGTATTCTCCATCGCCATTGTGGCCCTTACCGGCCAGGCTACTGCCGACCCTTTGCGTCAGCCATACAAACTGAAGCTTGCTCGTATGCCAGCCAGGAGCATCTTCGGTCTCGACCGCCGCGGTGACGATGGATATTCTCCTGAGCAGCAATTCTGCAGCAGTGGTGATACTTGTGCTGAAGCATGTGGCAAGGGCTTTGCTCAATGTCCCTCGAGCGATGGCGTCGTGCATTGCTTCAATAAGGGTGGCAATCAGACTTGCTGTCCTGGCCAAACTGGAGGTAGGACTTAAAATTAGAAATTCATAAATACATGTGGAATTTAACTGACCAGGATATAGATTCTTGTGATGAAGGCTACTTCTGTAGTGCCGACGATAAAGGTGCTACATGGTGCTGCCCCGACAGCATGACTCTTAAGCAGTGCGCTGCGGCCTACAGCCTTCCCGGGTCTCTTATAGTGCCCTCACCAACTTCGACATCTAAACCACCACCCTCCACTCAAGCTTCCACTACTAATGGCGCTACTACGCTTAAGATTGCTGAGAGCGCTACCGTCTCTGGGGACTACGGATCCCCAACTCCTGAGCCAACGAGCACCGCCGTGCCAGCAGCTACTGCATCCGCAACCGCATCTTCATCGTCGGCTCCTTCGCCAACAGCACCCAACAATGGCCTCGTCGAGGCGGGTAGCAACAACATCCACGCTCCTGTGTGTGGTGCAATGCTCCTCGCCATTGCCGCCTTCGCCACCCTTCTCTAAGTTATTTCGCGATGAACTTATCACGGATAGGGGAGGGGTAGGGATGACGTATCGGCAAGAGTACATGGTACGATGATGGAACGAGTTATGATCGAAATCTTTTCTTCTCTTGCATCGACCTGAGGTTCCTGTCGACTGGGTCACTCACATTTTGCTATTTTTTATCTTTATTTTGCTACACTCTTGATACCCTTCGATACATCATAAATGCGGATCAGGCGCTTGAAGGCTGCTGGCACGGGTTCAGCTCATTGAGCTGTTGGGGTTTAAGGAGTTGGCTGTTTTCACATTCTCCATTGTTGAGCAATTGCCTTTTGCATGTTCATTACACGCATAGAGCACAAGGCTTAGTTCATTTCAAGGCTTGATTATCCTTGAACCGCGACGGAGACCGCATAGAAGAATGAATGCCTTTAGAGAAGGTTGGATTGCTAGGCTGATTACTCTAAAATTGTGTACCTACCTACCTAAGTACGTCTAGAATAATATTATTGTTCTTGGACGCCCTAGAAATGGCAATATGCCTCCCCAACTTAGACCTACATACAGTGACTCATTTGATATGATTGGTTACAGTGGTGCGAGTGGAGCAGAAAAAAGCCAAACATTATCGGCCTATGGTGAGTACGGTGAGAAGAATAGCAAGGGGGTCTAACGACGTAAAGGGGTAATTGAGTACCTAGAGAACAACAAGATGACAACTAGGACAATAGGGATTGTATAATGTGTGTCCCTTATAGCTGATATGAGGTAG
The DNA here is from genome assembly GCA_022578535.1 of Jackrogersella minutella. Lineage (NCBI taxonomy): Eukaryota > Fungi > Ascomycota > Sordariomycetes > Xylariales > Hypoxylaceae > Jackrogersella > Jackrogersella minutella. Next base: position 47,984 of record MU388247.1, read on the forward strand.
ACAGACATTAATTCTACTGAATTGATCTCAATTAAATAAGAGAGGCACGTTCCAAAAGACAAGGCCAAACAACAGCATTAAAAGAATTAAACAACAAGTTATAAACAGACAGACAGACAATAAGGATCGGTTATGCTTAGCGCTATTATCCCCCAGTTGGGTCATTCATTGCCCCTCAGTTTTTTCCCCTCAGAAGTCCCCAGAAAACCGCCGCCCACCGTCAGGCTCGATCGAGCCCGCATCGCTGCAGCTCAGCTTGGAGTGAGAGAGCGGGAAGCTTCTATTACTGCTGCACTACTCAGAGGCGTCTGGTGGGCGTTGGAGAACAGTTTGTTCTTTTAACCTTATATGCCTTTGCGAGCGGTTGGGTGCCTTGTGCACGAGGGTGTATATACCCTTTCCATTCAGTTTTGTTTGCTGGTGAGTCGTGCGTGCTTGCCTCTTGCTTGCAGTTTCGATATCTTCCAGTAACAGGAGGTGGTAGGTGCGTATGTAGGTACCTATCTTACCTAGGTATCCATGGATGATGGTTATCTCGTTGTTCTCATTCGCATCTATATAAAACCTAATACTATTATGGTCCTCACATTACTCGCCTCCTTACCTAAGATCATGCATGATCTAGCCTTACATCATTCAATCTTAACAGGCATCTCGATGAGGCTCTCCTCTCATCAGACTGAAGACTACCTAAGATATCCTATGACAACAATGAATATCTCACATAAAGGACGGCATTACAAATGGACCTATGATAAAAAGGAGGCTGGTTCACTCATTGAGAACTGAAAAATCGCAAGAATAAATGTTTCCATAGCCAAGCCAAACCAAGTAGCTCACCGCCTAGCCTGCCTGACCACCACATTTATTTCAAAGGTAACCTAGTCTATTTACAAAGCGTTCTATCACAAATCACGGCCGTCCCTATACTGCGTTATACAGCACGTTCATCTAGAGATTCAAGGCGTTAGAAGGACATCGCCTAGATGCCACCATCGTCATCCATGTCCTCAACCTCGCCATCCTGGAGGGGTAGGATCCCATCTGTCGGCTCGCCCTCGACGGGCTTGCCACTTTCATATGTGATGCGTCGCCAGCCGCATGGTTCCGAGCCGTCCTTGATCCACTCCATGGTCGGGAAGTAGTGTTCGTTCTTCTTCATCGTGACGACCCACGGTTGGTTATCGAACGTCATAGCCTTCAATCGAAAGTCTAACATCATATTAGCTTATCTTACGTAAACTGACAACTTAGGGAAGGGAAAGGGGCTTTACAAGTGTTATCCGGGACCTTGACCACGGTTTCCAGGAAGGTCTTGAGATCTGGGGTCGGGTTGCCGTTGACGTGGGTGATAAAGTTGGTTGGGGCAAGTCCGTACTGATATGCTGGCGAGCCTCTGCTCCTGGCAGATACGTAAACTTCGCTAGGCAGTTTACTAATTTGCTGTCTAACAGCCAGATGGGGAGCATGAAGTACCGATCCACAGAATGAGATAGCATGGTTGGTCTCTACGTTGTCTGCTGGAGACGTCGGGACTTGAAGATGCATCTCTTCGCTTCCTCGGACAATGACGGCATCCAGGACTTCGTGCGAGTACATAACGTCGAGTTCTGAAATGCGCGTAACGATCTTACCATTCAAAGTCAAGATGATATCGCCCTCGAGCAAGACAGTAGGTCGGTTATCGCGTTCAAAAGTGCACTTGGAGACCATAAAGAGCTGATGATTATGCTTGTTAGCTAGGAACACGTTGTGTATCCTTTCCTCGGAGACGCCCATGACCCGTGCTTGAGACATGGCAATGGGTCGGAACTCCATCGGCAGCATTCGCAATTTCGGGTCACGGCCTTGCTGGATCTGCGATATGACAGGCAACAATGTTGGAGCAGCGAGGCCGAGATGATACTCCTCGTCTCTGGAGCCATGAGATCTCTCGCCGAGATAGGTGAGCCATAAGGCTTGGACTGTGCCATCTTTATCGACAAGCACTCCGCTTCCACATTGCCCACTAAGATTGGTATCTACGGTAATGGCGTCGACGTTAGTGGCCCGATATCTCGGCGAGCCAGAGTTGGCAGGAATAGCAACCGTAGTCATCTCGGTGACAGTGGTGGCGGCGTGTACAATGCGGCCACTCCTGTTGTATCCGATAAATGTGGTTGATGCACCTTGCGTGATGGTATCCTTACTAAGTCTGGCGCTCAACACCGGTGCATCGACAAGGGCTGGGTCGTATTTGATAATCGCATAATTCTGGAGTGGATGCATGAAGACAACCTTGCCTTCAACGACGATTGAATCGGCAATTGTGATCCATATATCGCACAGGTCATAAGGAATGACTGCTCTGGAGATGATGACTAGACCCTTCTCGGCATCGATCACCAGCCCCATTCCCCATTTCCTGTTCCTAGGAAATCCATCCAGCTTCAGAGGCATCGTGCAGCCCACACGCACAAAGCTGCGGACCAAATCGGCAACAGCAGGGTGAGAAGTGTGCTCTAGCTGGATGAAAGCACCCCTACGACGCACCGGAGGTAGAGGTGGCAGGGCATCCGCGATGTCCTCGAAGTCCCATAAACCAGTCACATCATTTCGTGTCGCCAATCGCATTTTGGCGGACCAGTGCCGGTCGACATTGATTATGGTGGTGTTGAGGGTGTGGAGATCTCGAAGGTGTTTGTAAGTAACAACCACACGCTTCTTATCCGGAACCTGCTTCACAGCCTCGATAAAGCTCTGGAGATCGGGAGTCCTTTTCTGGTCAACGCTCTGGATCATCCAGCCATTGTCGGCACTATCGACACGGAAAGAGCCGGTTGACTCGCAAACGAAAACGCCACCGCCGTTGATAGCGACTCCATAAAGGCGTGCTTGCTGGTAGGATAGGTTGTGTACACTAGCTCCAGAGACCGTGACAAAACGATCTGGGGTAATTGCGTGGAGGTCACCAACTTCGACATCGATGTCGACGTCTTCACCTCCTCGTTGAAGAGTCACATGGACAGTCTTGCCAACATTCGAGTCGAAAATGTCATCTAGTCGAATGAATTGGGTGATCATCTCACCATTCACCTTCAGAAGTACGTCCCCTTCTTCTATCTTGTTATGAGACGGGCCTTCGGGGAGAATAATCTCAGCGACAAGCATGTTGGTTTCTTTGGGGAATGCATCACGAACCGCCTTCTCCCAATCTGGCGCCAGACCAAGACGACGGCATTCGTCAAAGGGTTTCATAAGGAACTGGCATTGTATAGTGCCTCGTTCGATCGATCTGCCCTCTTGGATGCAGTGGAGAGCTCGCAATGGCCGGTCAAGAGGTAGGAAATAGTCCGTGGATGCGCCATCAGATCTCCCGCCGGCTTGGAGCGCTATGGCGAATCCGTCCATGTTTACAACAGGACTGCCAGAACTACCTCCGCTCGCGGCGGCATTGGCCTGGTAATAGTTAGTGTTGAAGTCGCTGTACCCTTCACCGTATTCAGGGGCGTTGCGATCAAGTCGGCTAATGACACCAGAGAGAATACTCAGTTTCTCTCCAGCATCGTTTCCGACAACCCTAATCTCAGCTCCAACTAGAAAGAAGATTAGAGAAACCCAGTTTTATAGGACGAGTTTTAAAGGGTAGGACATACCTTTAGCCAAGTCCGGACGAATGGGCAGGGCTGCCACGGGCATATATTTGATGGCTTTGGGATCGAAGCGCAGAATGCCGAAATCATGAACAGGGTCTCGATAGACAGGGTATGCGTCGACTTCTTCGTGGTTGTCAAAAACAACATATCCCCAGAAAGGACCAGCACCAACAACATGCCTATTGGTCAGGATGTACCTGCCAAAGTGTTAGCAAAGCGATGCGGCTCAGGGGATTTATTCCTAGGTCTTTACCCTTTTTCTGAATCGACGACAAACCCGGTGGCCTCGCTAGCACAAGCGGCGTCGGTATCAAAGGAACATGTTTGGCAGAATCGAATGGAGACAACACTTCTCACTACGTTCTCTATCGTGGCTTGCCACTCCGCCGTATCGGGGGGAGCTTGAGGCGGGTAAAGGATGGAGTCTTCGTCGGAAATCATGTCTGCTTCTTCCATGAAACTTGGTAATTCGGTGTCGGGTGTATTTTCGCTCGGGGACATCTTGCCATTTATAGGCCGAAGGTGCTTAGGAGGGCGATCGCGGTCATGGGAAGAGAAGGAGGCCTTGCGCTTGGAGCGCGAAGTCGGGCTAGCTCCGTTCATATCTGCGGCGGTTGGTTGTTGGCAATTAGATGACCGGACCGTGAACGGGCGCGTTGGAAAACAAAGGTTGAGTCTGTGTCGGAGGTTGGGCGTGGATGCGCACCGTGACGCGCACGTTAGTTGCGATGTGAATCGAGAGAACCCTGACGATGGCTGAAGAAATCGAGTGAAGCCTGACTCAGCAATGCGCAAAGGCAAGAGGTGCCTCATCCAGCGCCAATTCTTTCTGGTCTGCCGAGACACGCATCTATTTTACACTTAGATAATTAAGAAATCTGTATTGAACCCGTTGCCACGGTAGTTGTAATAATGACGGTGGCGACGGTGACGCGAATGGCGTTGTTAGACGATGAGATACAATACGAAAGATACTTCCTATATCTATGTGTTCCTTCGAATGGCTTGTAGATTCTAGGTTAAAAAAGGTAATTTGTAGAAGTAGAAAAAAGTTGAAAACTGGTTGGTTCGAAATTGAAGAGGTAACACAATGGAAAAAAACAAATAATCAATCCATTCAATGTTATTCGCGAATCCTGGCCGAGGCAGCTTCTACCTTCTTCTTTCCATGGTCACCCGGTTGGCAAGAAGGTCTTGTATGTATCAGGATAAATGTAGGAAGGTTCATAGCCTCAAGCTCATAGAAAGAATTAAGTTTTGCTACCTAGGTCCACAAGGGGAAGGGACCTCAAGGGTACGATAACGGTCCGTTATCTTAGCGTCGGGGTAGGTAGTCGATTAACTAATCAGCGTACAGATCTCTACATAGCTGCATAATAGTAAGGTTTTCAAGGTTCCTTTAGATCCGATACAGAGGTAGATTTCACGTGCCGTGCCTGACTGGATGCAACTTCACACTTACATGAATTGCACGAGTCAAAGACTCTTATAAGGAGAAGGGAGCAGAGAGTTCAATTGACCTCTTATTTTCAAGATAGGAGGTAAGTAAAATAACTGGAAATCATCAACTACAATTAGACTAACATATCATAGCTGCATTAGGATAATAATCCTTTTAATCGAATACATACCTAAGTACCTATACTACGAAGACTTGGGGCATTAACGTTGGTTGTCATCACCCTTTATCGTGTTGAGTAGGGGAAAAGTGCAATACAATTCCTAAACGGACTATAATCTATCTAGGTAGACGATTGGATTAGAAGAATTGGTATAGGTGTAGGGCTCGTTACTCCTCAAATCAGTCCGGCCGGGAGTACCAACACGCGAGCCCTCGTCGAGGATTACTAAGTAGGTATTCCCATGACCCCCTTTGCTTTTTCCACCAAGCCTACCTACGCAGTCAGGGTACCTACCCATCAATTCCAACATCGGCATCCCGATTAAAGATAACTGTAGATAATCCATATGATCTATCACTAAATGCTATCTGCCTTCACAGTCACGCTGCCCCCTCTCGTTTGCTATCACACCCCGTCATAATCGGCCGATCGTAGGGCTGATGGCTGAAGAAAGCTTAGACAGCAGGGGTATTAAACCATGCCGATATATTTGGCTTTTGTGCACGGATGCTTAGTATCTACTACGTAGTAGCCATTTTCAGATTCACAACTAAGCCATTCACCGAAATGTGCCTTACAACTACGAGAGAACTGCGAAAGGACTACGACAGAGAATGTGATCAACACAAAATGTGTGATACACATGCATTATATGGTATTATAGCTAAGTCGAACGGATGTCTGCTTAGCTCCCAAACATGTCCGCCTAGACAGGATAAGCCGCTCGTATAGAAAAAAACCATAGCGATGCTGATAGTCTTCAGAACATGCCGGAATAAGTCTGATAGGTAAATGCTTTTTCTCCCACTCTTGATACTGTCAAGTACTTGATCACAGTAGACATTTCACCACACACATATGGAGTTCTTCGTCATCAAGACAAGTCGAAATCACATTCTCCATAGTAGGTACTCACCCTCCCCCCCTTTCCTGCGTCGATGTCCTCTATATCACCCGTCGTCAGAATATATACCACCCGTCGTTATCATGTATCCCGCCGTCGTAAGAGTGTATTACCCCGTCGCTAGGATGTATCTCCCCTTCCAGTTGCCCATTCTGTTATTAAATAACCCGCCTTCCGCTTTTCGAGTAGCCTACAACTCGATTCTTTATAACAACTGTTCCCGTCTTTCTCAATCTCAAATATTTTCAACTTCTACTCTACACCTTCAACTTTCACATAATTCACATTTCTCACATTTAACCATTCTACACACACCCTTAACCATCACATCATATCTAACTCAAGAACATTCAGGATCTGTTTTTCTATCCTTTCAGTATCACTGATCAGTCGTAATGTCTTCGAAAAAGGCATGGACTCAGGAGGAGAAGGCAAGTCAACTTCAGGGCCCCATGTTACCTACCCCATACTAAGGGCCCGGACCGCAGTAAGCGGCTACTAACATGTCGCACAATTCAGATCTCCCTCCTCGTGCAGGCTCTTGATCATATTGATTCTCCCCTCCCGTACCAGGAGATCCAACTGCCGGGCCGCAGCAAGAAGAGCATGATCCACACATGGTCCCATCTTCGCGCCGAGTCGGCCGCCTGGCTCCAGGGCCAAAGCAATGGTCAGGAAGCCTCCTCGGCTAACAGCAGTGCCTCGCGTGCTACTGCCTCATCCAAGCCGGGTATGTTTGATACCTTGTCGATTTTATACTTCCTCTTCACCTTTTTCCATTTCACTTTAACCCACAACTCAATAACTAACAATTATCCTAGCCTCTCATCGTAGTGGACGCGAGGTCACCCGGAAGGTCATGCACCGGGATACAGACGATGACAGCGGTACGCATTTGACATTAACTTCTCTATCACCCACTTTTACATCACTTCTCCTCTACTTCTTATTTTTTAACTACTGACATATCCGTTGTGTAACAGATGCGCCTGAAAGTCCCAGCAAGAAGAAGATGCGCACCGACCCTGCCAGTTCTAGTACAGATGAGACTAAGCCTGAGGTTACTAGTACGTCGTATAGCCCGTCTATTACATTTATATCCTCTCATTACCCAGTTAGTGCTGACATGCCACACACAGACAAGGCAACGTCCACCGAGGGTCAGGCCAACTCACCCCAGCGCAAGGGTGTCCAGGCCCCCACACCCAAGGATGAGGACGAGCAAAGTGATGAGGCATAGACTTCTTGTCTTCCAAATCTATCATTCCTCAATTCTCACAAGATCATCATCAGCTTAGCTGCTTTGAAAGTGGACATTTCACGTGCTCACTAGGGCTGGGCATCAAAGCCACAGACATCGACACATGGTTCTCAGCTCAGAATTGCGGATGAAGTCAACACTGTTCATTCCTCTGCAGCCCAACACGGGCAATGGTTAACTACACATGAGAACGAAGGACAGGGGTTCCCTTTGCACGCCTCGTCTTCGCGAGGCAAGACCCGAACCACGTTCGCTTTCATGAGGAATATAGGCTGTGCGCCTTGAGTTTTCTTTGCGGTTCTTTGCTCTTAGGGAGGCCTTATTGCACACGGACAAAATCATTCTGTGTCCTGGGCCGAGGACACGCGTTGGTGCCGGCTCCCCCATTTCATAGTCCTCCTTGCACCGCCATTTGCCTAATATCAACACGATGATTTTTTTCATAATTGCCCATTACATGCGTGGAATAATTGTGATATTTTCTTTTTCAAACATAATAGTATCTGAATTAATGAGAACACCGATAAGTAAAAATCCCACCTATCCATTTACACATCCCCATTTCTTCGCAGATGATAAGCTGAGATAGGTATGTTTGAAGCGCATAAGTTAAACAAATGATGCCATCGTGGATTTGGAACGATTCTTGCCTTATACGCCTTCGCTTTTCTGCCTAAATTATTATTATCACAAGAGATTCTAAAATATAATGATTGTATCAAATAAAGGAGTAAAAACTGATTAGTTCTAGAGATTACCTAGGTACCAACTCCTATGTGATGGAAAAGAGAAAATCATTCTTAACCCCCCAATTGTGTCATTTTTAATGGATTTTCTATAGACAGAGTCTCGGCCAATAAGCACAACTGTCTTGAGTAACAATGTCATATAGGAACTCGACCAATAGGGTCTTTGAGCCATACACCATTAGAAGCGTCCGGAAGCTATAATACGACTGCAGCAAATATACATGGTATAGCCACCCTCCACGTCTCTTTATGAACAGCAATCTCTCTTTTACATATTTACAGCAAACATGGGTATTATATCCTCCGCGAGGACATTAGCACCGCTCAAAGACCCTATAAAGCCCCTTGAGGCTTGCCAGCTCAAGCACGCCGCCCTTCATGAAAGACTTGGTCGCTACCAATCTCGCCTTGAACGCCGGGAAGAAGACGTGTTCCACCGCATGGCGGATCTGTGTCCTTCTTGCTTTGATCTCGTCGGGGATGTTTTCCTCCGTCTCATCGTTACCAGGCAGGGTTGGGAGTTGTTCTGGAACGTAGAATGTCGCTAGCTCTCTAAGGAAAGTCTCGAAACACAGCATCTCATCCGTCCACGTCACATGAGGACCAAGGCGAAGTAGGAACTGCGGTAATTTTGCCATAGATGGCGTATAACCCTTCAAGAGCAGCGGGATACTTAACAATTCTCCAGCTGGAGATATTTCAAGGCTGAAGTATTCGAGTAGCATTTCTCTCCTCTCGATCAACTGTTCTGCCACCGCGTCCACCACTTCGCTCACGTCAAACTCATCGTCATCCATGGCAGTGGCCTTTTCCTGTTCGGCTGCGATTTTGAGCACATCACGTAAATCTAGTCCAGGCTGAAACTTGATGACGCCGAAATTGCCAAAATCCGTAAGCCCAACCTGATAGAAGTACTCGAAGCATGCTCGGCCATAGTCAATAAGGAATAATTTGACGCCTCCTTGGATGGCGGCCAATCGGCGCTTCTCGTCCACGATGCCCACGAAGGTGTGATTGGCAAAGATCTCGGTAAGTTCGTGATGCATGTCATCTCGAATGGCAGAGCGGAGCTCACGCACACTAGTAAGACGACAAAGGATGGGCTCGCGGTTCGTTGTCTCGTATACCGGTTCTTGAGCAGCATTACGTGTAACATTACTCGATGTACCAAGAGTCGGAGATTGCAAGGCCGCGGGAAACATGCTAGTAATCTTGCGCGCCGAAGCATCTGTTCTAACTAACTTGCTTTCATCGGGCCGTACATACCCTTTCCGTGGACCAGCGGGCGCCCTAGCTGGCGTCTTAGCAGAAGAACTTTCACCATCCTGCTGAGTGGAGCTATCGGAAAGCACAGTGCCGGGGAGTAGGGTCTGTGTCATGAAAGTGCGACTTGTATCGACCGCCGCCAGCTTATCACGGATATTCTCACAGATTGATTGGATAATCTCATCCTCGTTGAGGAAGTTGACCTCTCGTTTCGTCGGATGGACATTGACATCAACCCGTTGAGGGTCAATCTCAAGACTTAGATAAACGAATGGGTGTCCATTTTTAGGAAGGAATGCGGAATATGTCTGTTCTATAGCCTTCTTTATATTGGAAGAATCAACACTGCGGTGGTTGATGAAAAGGAGGAGAGTGGTTTTCTTGATGTGGTAATTTGCATTTGTGGCCCAGCCTGAAGCGCTGAAACCCCAACGCTGGTCAGAGGCACTGAATTCTATGAGCTCACTCGCAACGGCGTTTCCGTGTATTTGACGGATGCGGTCTATCGTAGAAGCTTGCGACTGAACCGTGATAGATGTGCCCGAATCACCATGCTTTTTGCAGGAGAAAGCGACACCAGTGCGATGGATGGCATAGCGCCCTACCATATCAATAATCTTATTGTACTCATCAGATGTAGACCTGAAAGCCTTACGTCGTGTCGGGACGTTGTAGAACAGATCCTCTACTGAGATCTGTGTACCAATCCGGCCGGCAGTTCGTTTGGGGTCGGCCGATTGACCGGGTTTGGCAGGGGACAGCTTTCCCCCATCGTACTGCGCACGCCACGAGCAATCAGAATCTTTGGTCCTCGTGGTAATTTTTAAGTGAGCAATATGACTAATGCTAGCAAGTGCCTCGCCTCGGAATCCATATGTTGCGATGTTGCTCAAGTCCTCAAAACTCTTGAGTTTTGAGGTGGTGAACCTTTCACAAAGAATAGGCAGATCTTCTTTCTATCAAGACAATTAGAATTCATATACGGGGAATGACGACATATAAAATAAAACTAACGTTGATTCCATGACCGTTGTCAGTGATTTGCAATAACTTGAGACCGCCATCTTTGACGAGCACTTCTAGAGAGGTCGAACCAGCATCGACGGCGTTCTCAATTAACTCCTTCAAAGCGTGCACTGGAGCTACGATGATCTCACCCGCAGCAATCTTGTTCACAACGTCTGGATCTAATGCCTATATGCATGGGTACATAATTAGCTGTATGGGATTTTACTACGTAAGCCGATGTAGAAGGGACTAACCTTGATTCGGCGAGGAGCGTTTTCATCTGCCGAAGAAGATGGGGCTTTCCGTTTGGTGCCCCTTGGTTCGTCGACCTCCATAGCATCAGGCATCGTGACGATACTAGTGCCGCGGACTCAGCCGGTAAGATGAAGATTCTCCTTTACGGTCTGTTGCTAACATGCTTCTTCACTCCCCGTTTTGACTCCAGGATCCGACTATCTCTCAAGTTTATTAAGGTGAAGTTGCCGCACGGATGAAAGTTCGAAGTCAAGACAGAACAGTCGAATCTCAATTGCGTTTGGAATTGTTGTAGTAGGGATAGAGTATCTTTTCAGATAATGTTGAAGCAGTTACCAAGGTAGTAATCGACATTACCTAATCATCGTTATCCATGAGATCGTACTGGATTGGATATTCTATGTATGAGAGTGAGGAAGTAGTGAGCGACAGTTGAAATCGGACAACCTTAAGTCATACTGTAGGTGAACAGGTAAGGCAAGAGTGGGGATCGTTCACCCAATCAAAATTCACCATTTGCTCCGACTATGTCTCAATGAAGAAGGAACACTGTAGCATGTACTGTGTTCGCCCGAGCGCGTGGGCCCTCTTTTTTTATTTCCCTACTGCGTATAGTTAACGACGATTGGCTAAATTCTACAGACCCTAATTGGCGGATGCCCCAGACCATACCCAGCCAGTACTTAGGTACCTAAGACCTTATGGCTCTCGATTGTCAACAATAAGATTACAGTCCGTACCAAATTTTGTTACTATCCTCTAACAACTGCCGAATCTTGTGTATTTTGGAAGAAAATTATCTTGGCCTTACGTACTATGAAGTCAAACTTACTCGATCCCGCCAGGGTATCTTTCACCTCCGAGTTAATGTATTCGAAAAGGGCTAAGATTCACCTCGCTAATAGCCTGCTGGATGAATATGTGATGTGAGGCATCGGATCAAAATGCCAGTCTATGACTCTATGTACCATAGACAACCCACCCATTTCTCCCGCGGCTCATACCTATACCTATAAAACCTGATTATAGGTGACTAGTTAAGGATGTCAAGTGAAGTTTATATTAGATTGTTCATAATAAGAGAGTATGCTCCATTGGACATACATACTTTGGCTAGGTAAAATTGTGACAGACCTTGATCATTGGGGATTCTAAATTTCTCGACTGATTTAATCGTTCTATTGCTGAAATAGAAGAAAAGTCAAGGTCTAAAAATAACACAAAGCTTGGACTGAGAATATTTTCCCGGAACCAGGAGGTAACCGTCACTCTGTGGACGAGAATGTTGAGCTCTCCTCTTCGTACATATGTATGTATGACATTGTATGTAACCTGATAATCTACAGCTCGGGGGCTATCTTGTGGAGTTGGAACCGATACCGCCCGTGCTGAGCTTGATACCAGGCTTTCTTCGACTTTGGTACTCGGCCGGCCGATCGCTTACTTGGTCGACAATGCACCTAAGACTTGGAATCCTTCAGCCAAGTACATATGATAGATACTCTTGTAAATTCAACTTTAGCAGAATCAACCGGTTCTAGCTGTACCTATCGCTTAGAAACTACTCGATCAATGAAGTCCTGTGGCTATCTACATGAAGGGGCCATGATCTTCGGAGGTGTCAATAAAATGAGGTGAGACAAGTTCTGTTATGGAGAATAAGCAGAACTTTGGGCTCGCTTCAAGCCCAATATGTGCGAAAAAAAAGAAAGAAAAAAACAAAAAAACTCGGCCGAAGATGATATGATGTTACATAGCGCTCTGGGCCGGAATGAATCATGTTACGCTCGAGATTACGACGATACCTACATAGGAAATAGCTTGACCTCATACTACTACCTAGAGCGAGGCTACGATGCCTTTTTCGTATTTTGAGTCGCCAAGATCGACAACAAGGCCGTCCAATCCTTGATTCGTATCATACTACTATGACGGATTTCATAGATACCAATATTTGAATATGAACAGAGAACTCTGGTTCTCATTTACAGCTTCGTATCGCTACACAACTCGAGTCCTGTTTTTACTCGGGTATTTTAGCTCCTCCCACCTTCAAAGCTCTTCCCTGTTTCGTTCCGCTGAGTAGTTTACGTAGTGGGTTAGACAGACCGGAAGCATCCGTCAAACTATTCTGACAGATCGGATGCATCGAAAAGGCGGACCGGAGAACGGAAAAGCGAAGAGAACCTCCTTTCCAAAAATGTGACCATCTCACATATCAAGAACAGACGCGCGATACATCACATTTTCCGGGTTGGGAAGGATCATTCATACTAAACAAAATCCCGTCCCCGGCTTCACGGGCCAACAAGCATGGGGGATGGTGGTGTTGGTGCGCATGCGTTGAAGTCCAGTGTTGTTATTGTGTGCGAGTGATCGTTGCCGCAATGACAGGCATCAAGCTCCCTAAGCTGGGGGTCTCAGAGGGAAAAACAAGAAGAGAATAGTTTGGACCAGTCGGGACTTTTTATTTCATTTCCAGGGCTCCTCTCTCTCTTATTAGCGTTAGCTTCGAATTAGAGAGGACCGTTACCACCCTACCCGTGCTCGATGTGCCATCCGTGACGCTCGTACGCCCTGTAACACTGCGCGCACGCTGCAACGGCTCGGACAATTTTACCCACTGGCTTACCCCTGTAGACCACACCATACATAAGGTAATCTCATGTAGTATGTAGGCGTGTAAGTATGTAGGTACGGCAACCAAAGGGCTCGGAAGGATATGTATGTATGTAGGTAGGTAATTTCAACTGCGGCTTGCTCCCAAATGTGAGTGCAGACATAATGGATTAGGGTACACCACATAAGGTTATTTCATGTATGTACGGGCAATAACGCACCCCCTCGCTCGCGCGCCTGGGCCGTTTAATGACAAGGTTGCTAGCGACCCAACCACGGCATTGAGTCGCATCTTCATCAAGGTTAAGCTTGTTCTGTCTGCACAGCCCTGGAGGATGTTCTCCACGACGTGGTACGTGCATCGTCATTTTTCTCTCTCTTCTCTTCTTGCTTTCTTGTTTATCTTGCGGTGTGCTTCGGCCGGGGGAGGTGATGCAAGATGCAAAGTTTGCAAGGGCCGTCACGGTAACTGTACATAGTATGTATGTCAGAGAGATCGGAGCTAGGAATATCGAGACTTTCAGCAAGGAACACCCAGGTCTGCAATGTAGGAAAAAGAGGGGAAAGAGACGGGCAGACCCTTTGAGCAACAACAGTTCCGAGTGAGCATTGGCTCGTTGGTCCGTATGTGTACGAGTCTATATATGTATATGTCCAGTATCATGTACGTATGTGCGTGTGTATGTATATGTGCTGTGCCTCCGTTCCGTGGGATTTTATTTTCCGCCTGTGTGGAGGAGGAGAGGTGTGACTGAAGAGCATTGCGGTCTTCTTGATGGTGCCTTGTTGATGTGTACTGTCGTAATTCCCGGAAATGAAACGAAACTTCCCGGTAAGAAAGACATATAATATAGACCTCGATATCATATCAAACCACCGCCATAAACCTAGCGACTGACCCAGCACTGACCTCCTACTGGTTGACGCTTACGCCCAACCCGACAACATAATTGTAGATTTAAGAAGAATACATCAAAGAAAACATCAAGAGAGAGGGAGACGGGGGTACGGGCCGAATCCTAAGGATTAGTTGAGGCGGATTATAAGCTCGCTTCCGGGTTGTATTGACAAGTCTGGATGATCTGATGGATGGGATCTGATCAGCCTGGTCCCGAGACGAAACAGAAAAATTCTGAGGGTCGCGGTAAACATGTTGTTTCTTGTTTCTTGTTTCTTCGCGCTTGTTTCATTTCTGGACCCAAATTTCCCTTCTTGCCCTGCCAGAAGTGTTTCGTTTCATTGATATATCCTATCCATCCCAAAAAACTCTTGTGAATTCTACCTTTTTACTTTGCTCTCCTCCCACACCTATTCGCGTTTGGCTACATAACCTACACGATCTGTGTTCCTGTTTGCCTCCTCGCTGTTTCCTACTTGTACAGGATGCTTTTCTTAAGACTAGTATCTTATTACATGACCTCGCTTCATAGAGCTTTCCCTCTCATTTTGGCCAATACTGCTGGCTAGATATAAGAGCAGACGGAGATCAGAAAGTGGGAAAAGAATATACACAAGATTTGAAAACATGCCGGAGAGCAATTCCGAGCTCGAAAGACCCCACCCGTCTGTTTGGTAAGACAGGTTTGCCATCAAACAGTTGGGCACGATCAAGCTGGGCGCCTTAGGCTTTGTCACCGGACTACCCTTCCCCCCCTTTCATGTCACCGAAACACCGCTCCCAAATTCGACGTAATATATAGTACATGAAGACGCAGAAGACCTCCCGAACGAACGACTCCTATCATTATGATCTCCCACTCTTCTCTTCTCCTCTCGTGCTGCCGCCTCCCGGCGTCGTACAAGCTCCCGGTTTGTGGCGAAATAAGAGCCGCAAACGCCGCGTCCGAAAAAAGCTCGACAATGCAGCTTAGCAGTACGATGACCTGGACTGTCCTGACCTGACTGAGACGAAAAAGTTGGAAGGAAGCAGGAATCAAATCCAAATCCGGACGATTCGTTGGAGACAGCAAAAAACGACCACGGAATCATGCTAATATTAAAACAGCCCTGGAAAGCAGAAGCCGTGCACTGGCGGGTGTATGATATGTGGATGGAAAGATGCATTATGTTGTACATGGTATCCTGCGCGACTGAAAATAACGGATGCGCGATGTGGGTATATTTTACAAATCGATTGCAAACGAGGTGTAGTATGAGAAATTAATCTTGCGAGCAGATGTCGAGAGCGACAAGCCCTCAAAGGAAAACTGAACTAACCCATAAAAAATATGGGTGTTCACATTCATCCAGTGTCGATCGAACGCTACCGCCCTCGTCGAGACGGGTCAGGCTTGTCTATTAATCCACCAATGTCGACACGACCTGACCGGTCATCCCGTGGCCAGCCGGGCGTTTCTCCCGGGGGACCAGGCTGTCCCTGACCACGGATAGGCGGAAGTTGATATTCCACTTGCTGAGGCGGCCTTGCCATAGAAAGCTCGCTCCTTGGGATATGATGAGAAGGTCCGGGTTGAGGTTCAATTCGTACGGGCCCAGAAGAATAGGAGGATATGTTGGGGCTCACACCGGGAGTAAGGCCTGAAGCTATGGGTGCGGGTGTTGGTGCTTGTCGTGGCGTATAACCCCCCTCCCTAGGTGATTCTCCGAACCGTGGCCGTCCAGGATCGAAGGAACCCGAAACAGGAGTCAACTGAGCATATGGTTGAGGTTGAAATGAATATGAAAATTCTCGAGCATGAGGAGACGGTGAGGGATGTGGAAATGGTTGGGCCGGGCGACTTATCAGCAATACGACGAAGTATATCGAATCTTCCTTCGCGAGCCCGATACGAATCGGGTATGGTCGTAATTGCCCATCGCCGGCAATGAATGTGAAGAAGTCCTGGCGGTCAAGTTGGAACCTCGATATTGATTCAGGACTAAACGGCAAAGCTTGTATTACTCTTTCGGCCTCCTGCTTTCCAAAGATCGGTGGAAGGTAGTTCGGTTCTTTCCTATTCTGCTCCTCTTGTAAAGACCTTTGGAGCGCAACAACTCTATCGCGCTCGTTTGGGCTTACGACATCCAACAACCTTCGACCAAAGATCGACCGAGAACCCACTGCTTCAACGAATGTACTCGATGCCCTCGCTATCTCCAAATCCGTTGTTAGGAATGCCACTGGTTCTGGTGCACGTGCAGGTATGGACAAGGGGGCGGGATAGATGTTCGCATCAGTCGCGGATCCACGCTCAAGGTATCTGGGTGCGATTGGGTCGCTCGGCTGCGATTTTAACACTCTATAAGAATGGCTTCTTCGAAGGGGATCTTCGTATGAGGAGGCGGAAACAGGGTTAATCGGCGAATAGAGGGAGACTGGTCGACGCATCACGGAAGTATCGGCTGGATGCGGAAACCTCCCAGTATCGAATCGGGGCTGGTTATCATCGCGTAATCGAGGTCGGCCACGCTTTTTATGTTGGACGTCGACGCATGAGTCTTCTTTGCCATTACTCAGACATCGCGAACAGGGCCGTTGAGCTATCAAACCACATCTTCGTCAGCTTTATAGCACGGTTTCATGGCACGTGAGTACATGTGTATAAGACAAGGAAATTTGAGGTTTTCGAATGATCCAACTCGGAACGCAAACAAAAAAAAAAAAAAAAAAAAAAAAAAGCTCGCTCATGGCGCGTTTCGAGTCGGATGAGCAAAACGTGCGAATCGGAGGTACCGAAATGCCTAGCAAGGAAAGACGTAGCATCTTGAGGTTGGATGTCAGTGGAATTTTCGGCCCCGTCTCGAGCTCCAGCAAGAGCACCAAAAAACGCCTTCCATGACACCAATCATCCACGTGTGCCTTATTCCGTGTTTGGGTCCGACAACCTGTGCCGTTCACTTGAGTAACCGCTGAATCCTAGCCAGCCCCTGAGGGTTCTGACACTCTTGCTGATCTCTGGTAACATGTACATCAGAAATCGAGAAAACCCAGCATCCGATGACTGTCTCCTTTCTGCACTAGGACCCCTTTACCCGTGACTGTGGCCACAATTGCAAACAATCACGCGGTCTGCGTGTTTTACCATCCGCATGATGGTTCTCAGATAACATCGAATACCATGCTCAAAGTACTCTTTTTTTCTCGCTGGTTTCGCCATGACTTCCATCCAGAGCATACAACTCGCAAAATCAAAGAATAACAAATCGGAATTCGATACGTACCATCGCATCTGATAACTGTTAGTACCTATGAACATGGTGGGATGGGGGAATCGAAAATTTAGTAGTACCTTAAATGTGCTCTTTTGCAGGGCACACAAGCCGAAGCTACGTGACCTTTGGTTTTCCTTTGGGATTTAGGAGAGGCATAGGGCGGATTCTCGGCGCTTTGCGGGTTGCTCGGCATCGAGTAGGGCGACGGTCCTAGACTGGGTCCGACTACGGGCGGAAGCGGATACTGAGGCTGGGGAACCATTGGGCCTGGGGGCTGGGGGTATGACATCGGTCTCCCCATTGTTTCGTCTTGGCGATGATATGAATATGGCATCCGTTCGGGACCCTCCGAGGCAAAAGATCTAGGAGCACTGGTGGTGGGAGGAAGCAAGGGTGGTTGTGGAGGTGCTGCTCGATACTCGCCTCCTGGAACTGTCGAGCTTGGGCGGTACGCATCATGGCCAACGGACTGATAACCTCCCTGACCTCGATCACCGACCTCTGGGTTTGGCTTGGGCGGGAGTGGTGGTGGTGGGGATCCTGACATGGGCGGAGAGGGATACGCCCTTGTGCCGCTAAGAGCACAATCCGTCTCTGCTCTGGGCCAGGACAGGTCTAGATCGAAGCTGGCCAGATTCGATACACCTCGGCGCTGGCCGAGCGGAAAGTTCGACTGCTCAGGACGATAAGTGAGGGCTTGCATGGATGCAGCCTGAGAAGAATACACGATAGGACCGTGAGCTCCTAACGCTTTCTTCTCCTTCCAAACGGTGGCCTAGCACTCTGGGTTGGGAGTACGGCAACACCGTTTAGATGCAGGGCTGGCGATCCTCGAGGAATAAAAGCATGCCCTGACAGATTCGGAACTTCGAAGATATGCTCAAAGATCGATTGGACTTTAGACGGTACCGATTGGTAAGCAACGCTTTTTCTTCAGGTCCACGAGCGCAACCCAGACTTGAAAGCTCCTTTTTTTCTTAAAAATTAGAAGGGTGATTATCAACTCTGGTTTTTATTTTTCTAATATCTTTTTAGTTCCGCAAGGATGTTTATCGCTGGAAAGTTATGTCCCAAGGTGCACCGAAGAAGAAGACTAGTTAGAAATGGCGACCTCAGTCTTGGCTGACTTTGATGGCGAGGGTTCAAAGACAGTGTTGGACAAGCAAAATCGTCTGTGATACTGGCTCAGTCAAGGTTAGAAATCCAGTGATACGGCGCGCGGCGGAGTTGGTGGGAACTGGGAGATGGGATGACGGGGAGCTGCAGCACAAGACACACGACCTTTCTCCTTGTAGCACCGTCAGATAGCTCTTGGGGTTTGGGAGGTCTTGGAGGCCAAAGAAAGCAACGTGCCGGCGGTAGCTGAGTTGGGTAGAGCTTGATGATGCCGACTTGTCGACTCAGGATGGAGAAAGTCTCGACAAGTTTTGGGTCTGGTTAAGGTCGCGGGAGGCTTTTGTGCGACTTTAATATTAGAGATTGGGACAATTTAGGTACGAACCAGGGTACAAGCTCTTTTGGGGCGCCATACGAAAATACAAGGAGACTTTTGATGCACACGCGCCAGGTCCTGCTTGGCAGTTCTTCGTTGATGAGCACTGAGAATGCGCTGGCACGGGCGCTGCTGGGCTGGGCAGTGAAGTTGACTGGGGGGTGTAAGGTTATTATTCTACGACAGGGAGTGGGCATGGGGAAAGTTGAAAAGGGTAGTAGTGTTGTAGTAGAGAGATACACACTGAAGAGATCCCTGGAGCATGGTCGATGTGACGACAAGGCGAGAGAGAGAGAGAGAGAGAATAGGTAATAATAAAGATATTGTTGTCTAAGGAACAACGACAACAATGGCAAGCAACTAAAGTGAGCACAACCTGGAACCAGCACTTGCACTTGCACTTGCACTTGCACCTGCACCTGCACCTGCACCAGACAGAGAGAGTACCTAGGTATGTATGTATGCAACAGGAAGTACCAGTCAAAACTAACTGAAATTGTATCGAACAAGTACAATACAAAAGTAGGTAACTGACCTACCGACCTAGTAGCTAGACTTAGACTAGACTAGTCCGGCTAATAAATGTGCTGAGAATAAGGATGAGGAAGGGTAGCAGTGCTAGATAGAAGGTGGACCTTCTCGACAAGGTAGCCATGATGGTAGAATCCTAGTTGCTTTTCTAGGGTCCCATGGGTGCTGCGGAACTGTCAGGGTAGACCCTGGCCTCAACAGGGAAGCATTGGCTGCTAATCATTGATCAGGGATTTCAAGGGTAACGGAAAAGCTTTCTACAATGTACGTATGGGATGTACCCAGCCTACATAGCCTAGCCTAAGCCTGCAATAGTGATGAACGAAATTCCCTACCATACATGTAGTCCATAGTATGTTCTCATCTACTAACTAATACCCCACAATTATACTATAACGCATCCATGATAATTACCATGCAAAGATAATATCGTTAAATATGATGTTTTTGTATTTATCTCTTTCCTACCCCCCTGGCCCCGTTTTTGACCTCTTTTATTTTTTATTTTTTCCCCTGGCGATCTAAGAATTCCCCGCGTGAGTTCCATGATGTGACTTTGTCTGAGCGCTCTGAGATTGCTAAGAAATGCGCAGCGGAAATAATGAGACATGACTTTCCAAGACATGACTCTTTAATTGGCTAGGGTTTATCGAGATTCGAAGGGACTAGGAGACGAAGGGGTAGAAGTCTAGAGTTACGTATGTACTATTGTAGAGGGGGGGTGTATCTTTTCAACGGCTTTTAGGGAGGGGGGTGCGTGTCTGATTGCCGGTCCTTGGCTTGCTAGGTCAACCTACTGCTACTGTCTCTGACCTCACATGGTACTTAATAAGGGGAAAACGAACGGTACGTATCTCTGCCACTCTTTAGAGGGGTGGTGGGAGGCGGGATGCAAGACAAGCAGTTGAAGAAAATGCCCGGTTATGCGGTCTTGCGTCGTAGGTAAATAGTAGGTAAGTGAGTTGGCATGCACGTAACTTTTAATATACTGCAAGGAACGTTAGGTGGTTCTGGCTCTATTGAGAACTTATGATGTTGCCAGTGAATAAGGTAGATGATTAACCCGCTACTGTAAGTGGTACATATCTGTCATGTTTTGCTTGTGAGTGAGTGAGTGTTGATGACTGAGAGACCCACGTATGGGGAAAACGGCACGGTTGGCAAAAAGGTCAAAGAAAAAAAAGGGTAGGTAGAAAAAAATATTAGAATTACCAGAAAAATTGATAGTGACTAAATCGGCTTCCGGCGTCAAATGGCGATTCAACTATTGGCCA
This sequence comes from Jackrogersella minutella, assembly GCA_022578535.1. NCBI lineage: Eukaryota > Fungi > Ascomycota > Sordariomycetes > Xylariales > Hypoxylaceae > Jackrogersella > Jackrogersella minutella. Next base: position 68,752 of record MU388247.1, read on the forward strand.
AATAGTGTCTCTGATTGGAGGAAGACCGCTCCAGAAGGCCTCACCTTCAGGCCTCAGCTCAATCAAATAAATAGAGTGAGGAGCAGTATTTTACACGTGCATTATATGAAGATGATGTAGAATAAAATAAAAAGAAACAATAAGATCACCGAAGATTCCAAGGTTTCGATATCAGTTTTTTACTTGAAAAACCCACCAAGGATGTTTAAGTTTGGTGCCACACCAAAAGACGGCGCAGGGGGGAAGTACATACTCCATTAAACTATCTATGTATTACTAACCGTCTATTGAGGCTCTACTCCTTAAGCAAGTTGGACATTTCTTCCCGGTCAGAAGCTATAACGTAAAAAGGTAGTATCCCGAGCTTTTAGTACGTGATTAAGGAACTAGGCCCTCGTGGAGTTTACCGAACCAAGCAAATTAAATATGTAGTTAGATTTATACTCATAATAGTTGGTCGATATAAATTCTAACTAAACCTCAAGCCAACCACTTATTATTAGCATGTATGAACGTGTTCTCAATAATTACATATGTAGGTGCCTACTCGTGAAAGCAGTTAACGATACACACGGGATGACACAAATGAGGCTTTTACGGTTCATAAAGAACAAAATATACCTAGGTACAACAAGCATAATATGTACATAACATACTCTTATCCGATATGGAGATCGTGAGTTTCGATTTTCAATGGTGGATAATCTACGGCTGCAGGATTAAAATAAGATAAAATAAAATCAAAAACCATGAGGAGTGTAAAAGTAGCATGGCAACAAGGGTCCGAATGATAGGGGAGGCTTGTGCGGAACCGGACTTCGAATTGACTTGGCCGCATCCCTACCCGGCGGCAGTTCCTTAGCGGCGGCTCAACGATCATTGTCACATTTAAGGTGGGTGAATCTTATTGAGGGATGTGATGAAGTCGAAGTTTTGATTGTATTTCATTTCACTTCGTATTGTAAGCATATACAACATGGCTGTACAGCTGTATCTTGCTAGATAATCAACTTGGAAAATCGACATGGGGAAATCTTGCAGGTACTACATAACCCAGTTTATGGGTTTCGATCATTTCTGCACGGGGAAGCTAAGCTGGGCGTGGCTAAAGACAAGGATTGGTCAAGGGATACAAGGTAAGCCTGCCGAAGTTCATGCATTAGTATTTGTGGTATTTAAATAAAAGTATTGAAAAAAAAAGTTTGTACATACACATACATATATACTGCCCAGGTGCATACATAATATACTATGCTGCTCCATTTTATTCTTTAGCCTTGCATGATCGTGGAATTATGTATTAGGTATTAAGTATTCTACCTAAATAGCATACCTAACTCAACCATACCTACATCCTTTAATACGCAGTACACAAAACTTGTAGCGGGAGGCCACAAAGACCACAGAAGACGAGATATCCTGTTGGAAACCTACCTGAATATGCATATGTCCTATACATACCTAGGCAAGTTTTCTTACGGTGCCCCTGTGTTTGCCTAGACATTATTATATGTATGTGTTTAGTTCTGTCGTCAGTGTAGTTCAACTCTTTCGGACTTATCAAGCTGTTTACTTTACTCCTGTCAACATCTTTGTTTAGACTCGAGATTCCCATCCCCCTTGTTTAGCAATGACGAACATCAAAACAAGGATACGAAAAAAAGACTATCGATCATGATACATACCTAGTGGTGCGATGCGATGCGATGCGAGGATCGACAGTCACATCGTCCGAGCTTTCAATGCCTTATTCGTTGGATGTCAACATGACGCCTCATTTCCCCAGAGGAACTTTGGTGAAGAAAGAGAGCTAGATATTCAAATTTTAAATCCAAAAAAATACCAGTCTTGAAAAGGGATTCGAGACCTGCGGTGATCGGCGTGGGGTTATGTGCTAGGTCACATCACCAATTTGGGATTAGTTTTACGGTACCAAGACCTAATGACATGTGCGTGCTAGATAGAACCGGGTTAAGCGTGCTAGCGCATGATCCCGAAGTGGTAAAGGGTATGGGCACCATCGGCGACTAGGTACTTTACGTAGTAGGTAAGTAGATGTAGTATTCTATCTGCATTGCGTCTCGAAGAGCTCGGCTCGCGACTAACAAGAGATTTGAAAGCTCGCATCTTTTCTCCAGACTATTCCGCCTTACGCAGCTCCGGGTAGAAAAGCTTAGTATCAACATCCCACGACACGGTCGACGGCGCGCTCCTCGTCTCGAGAAATGACAACAACACATCCATACATAGGGATACCTAGGTACTTAAATACATTGAATTAATAACCCGATCTTCTTCTTCCAAGCCTCTAACCAGTCTCTAATCATGTACATAATCAATACATGTCTAGTCTAAAGTTACCAAATGTGACGGTGTCATCCCGCTAGCAATAACTATTGCGGTAGTTCCCTACCATGTAACGCATAGCACATGGCAACTATTATACCATGCACTTCATATCGTTTATCGTATATTATCTACTACGTAGAGGGTTAAAGGGGTAGCATCCCAGCATTGAACTATTTCCCTATATATGTAATACGCACGGATGGACAATTCTCTCCTACCTGCATCTTAAGATAGGGCTGCTAATGCAATACATATTATCCGTGTACCCGATGAGTTTTGTGGCTGGGAATGCGGCTGCTAGGATTCCGAATTGCCATGTGGTCATACAACGGTTCTTTATATTGTGGCTTATCCAAAGAGCTTGCCTCGTCAGCTGTTTCTCGGGCGGTAGGTTAATAAACTACATATTACACGCTTACCGCGTTTTTAATAGGTTTGGACGTTGGATGCCTCTCCAGCCAGTCAAATTCTTCTGTCACGTTATCTACCCTTCTTTGCTCTTTAATTCGACCTCTCCTATGTTGACGTTGGTAGCCTGTTACTGTAGGTCGAAGAAATCACGACCCCAAATAGACAAGACTACTACATTAATTATCATCGTCAATGCGCGCCCATTAATGAAGTTGCACTTTCATATCGCGTCCGTTCTCCGGGAACCAGACTAGCATTACGATAGTTAGCCCATTATGCCGGTGCAGGCCTTGTCCATGCATCTTGGCCTTTGCTTTATTTAACTTTTTTGTCGACTTTGGGGGCCTCCATCGACAGATTTATCAAGTTAACATCGTATACCTAGGTAAAGTACATACATCATCCATGATACATGCTTGGTGTAACTCACCGCTAGGTATGGGATGTATGTATGTATGTATGTATGTATATATGTATGTATTGTACAACACCTACCAGCATACATACGAAATAATCTATTATCTGATGTTGGTTGCCTATAAGTTATCATATTCGAAATCTGTAGTAACCCCGCGTCTGCTTTCGGTCCCCGCCAAGTCCTAGAATAGCTTGATCAATAATGAATAATGGAAAGTTGAGCTAGTTTGTCAATTCTATTACAGTCCACCGTCGCAATGTAGTTCTACCTACCTATCTTGGAGGGGGATTAAATCCCCCGGTCGATCCCCGCTATTGGTTAAACCGTTTTCTACAAGCGCCTGCGGATCTTTTTAACATGCTTTTGACATCCATACCTGCCTGCCGGTCTGTATGTTGACGATATGTCTCAAACAAGAATGAAGCGCATATATGCCGCCTATACTCTCCTATGCGGGTGAATATAGCGCTTCGTGGAAACCTCCGTGACAGTCGTGACAGTCGGACACACGAAATCGCCTTTTATCCAGTTTCGTCACAGCCCGGACAATGTCATGAATGTCATGAATATGATGACACTGGAGAAAAGGAGATGCCTCCTAAGCCTTCGAAGTTGATAGAATTACCCCCACCAAACCCCACCGAGCCTTAGAAGAAGGGAACTCCCTTAATCTGGACCGAGATCTACGAGGCGTTCGGCTACCATGTAGTGCCTCCCGAGTCCAATAGTTTCAAGTCCTTCCTGAGGCCACTAGAGGCCACATAGGAAACAGGCCACTAGTCTTTCATTTAATGTCTGAAGATTCGTGTCTGACCGGGCAACGGCCAATTATACTCCCAAAACGGCTTGGCCGTTTCTGGTTCGACGCCTGCCTTTTATTGCGCGCAGCAATACCGTTTACTGCAGAATTCAGCGCGGTTGGTGATGGACAAGAAACGCCTTTCTAACGACTCAGCGGCAAAGCTTGCAGATCTACAGTTTTAGGAGACGCCTAGCTCATCAAAATAAACTCGAAGGGATCGCCGCTACTTTCGGTCCTCGGATCGTCTTTGAATCACAATCGTTCAAGATGATACATACAATCCACTCATTAGATGTCTTCGGTGCCAACACCACATCGTCGTGTGTTTTTTCCTTATGTCGGTACTTGGTACACCGCAAATTTTCACCCGAGATCAGCTGGACTTAAGATTACTGCCATGATCTCCACATGGGATGGGACCCTAATGCATGATGCGTTCCGGCATGTGCAGAAGCCTCTCCCAATGTTGACAAGCTCTCCTGGTCTCTCGCTACCCGACGCCATCGCGTCTTGGGTTGGTCGTGGATCACCGAACCCTTGCGAACCCAGTACTTACGCTGAGGGACAAAGTATCGTCATCAAAATTATACGTACATACATACTTACATACCTACACTAGTGGACAATGACACAAATGGCTTACTATATACAAGGGGTAAAGAAGAATAAAACCTGGAAATATAAGACCTAAGCCGACTTATGCGCAAGCCTTGCGTACCTATAGTTGATAATCTAAAATGATAAGGACATGCTACTTGGAGATCTCAGCCGGAACTTCGGAGATTTCTTTTCAAGCAAAGCGCCTTTTCCCCAGTGCCTCAACATAATAATACAATACATCCTCTCATGAAAGATCTCAAGGATAAATTATTATGCACGCGGAGCATTCCCGTAAGCCACTTACAGTCGCTAGGAAACGGAAAAATCAGCGCCGGTTCACCGCTAAGAAAGCCACGAGAGATTTAGTATAGATATGAAGAAGTATACAGTTATTAATTGTATGTGCGGGATACCAAGCCGTACACTATTGGATAAGATGGATGCATATGCGTATATAGATATAAGAGGAAAAAGAATATGTAGGTAGGTCAGTATTAAAAGATGCATACTACGTTTACGTAGCCAATAATCTTATTCATGCACAAAGTACATAAAAGTTTATACAGAAATATTGTATTGGCCTCACCTTCTACTGGATAGAGTTTATATTGAATCGATTTTCCGCTCCGGAATGGCTCCGTTACACGGGCCGGTGGAGGTTGTGGCAGGAGACATCGACACATGCACAGATGCACACATACAACCTTCCTGAAGAATATTCCATACACCAAAAGAAAAACTGTCACCTTACAACCCGTCATCTTGCGTCCCACCCCTTTCGTTGATCCTCTTAAGCAGGACATACCACGAGGTTACCCTACCCTACCCTACATATGCCTGCGCTCGGTCTCAATCGTTAGTTTTTTTTGACATCATGCCTTTAAGTGGAACTAAACTACCTGGTCCCTTGCAAAGTCACAGGAACATAACATATATTTCGTCTGATCTCTGGTCAAGGTCAGAGTCCCAGACTCCAATAGGTCGTGCGGGATGCCTGGCATCCTTATTATGTAGAGCCTCTTCGTTCGCCAAGGTCGTCAACCGAGATTCCTTGCATACAGCTTCTATCCCTGTCCCTGCTCTTACTAGAATAGGCCGGCGTATATTAGCCAAAGGAGCCCGCCACGGTGTCTGGGTGTTCGAGCTCAACATCCGCTTAAGTACCCCGTACAGCCCGTACAGGCCATCTCGCTTGCTGGTGTGCAATAAGGCAGTGCATCTACGCATAGAGACTCAAGCCTCATCAGTCCTTCAACCTCTACTTCAGCATTGCGATATAGATTACTGACGTGGCTTCATGTTCTCGCCTCGAATATGCCAATCCTGTGACGGGCACCGAGCGTTCTCTTATAGCAAAACATGCTTGTTCAGCAATCCAACAACATGCACTTTAATCAAACGATCTTTCAGTGCCTCCCCCTCGACCTACCATTGGCCAGGGGTGTTCGCGCATTTATTAGATGCGAATATGGGGTATCTACCTAGGAGGTAGTTACCGAGTTACCATAATTGTCATTGACATTGTAACTATGATGAATGCTTCAATAGACGCAAGCAAGCATGGGGCGTCTAAAGGCGGTCAAAAAAATATTGACTATCAAAGCTATTGCTTGTGGATATACTTCAAGGAGGAACTCATTTCCTCATATCCACATAGTTCACTATATTGACTATTTAGGAAGACCGGAAGTACTGTTGCACAAGACTGCTTATCTGCAGTGTAAGGCACCATTGGGCGGCCTTTTCGTCCAGCGGGAAGTATTGCATCATCGTGCCTTTACAGAGAAAGCACCCTTTAGCATCGGTTTGATACATACATCATGCATACCTATACATGGCCGATGCGAACAGACAGAACACGTCGAAATCTGAGTGGACCTATAACGAGCTTAAATGAATTCTCCTACTTGGAGTCTTATTAGGCAGGATGTAGTGGCTGGGTACCGCTCTGTTAGTGCTCCCGTCCGGATGGTAGATCGTTCTGCGTCTTAACGCTCCAGCACCTAGGCATCACCCAAACAAATTCACGGACCATCTGGATGGGAGAGGGCACAGACCATCACCCCGAATTCGTACATGGAGGAGAATTACCAGTCGAGCATCCACTTGGTTAAGTACAGCCGGTCATCTTACAACCCGAATATTAGATCCGCCCTAATATTGAACGATGTCCAAGCTCACTGAATATCGCACGTTAGCGGATAGGCAAGTGTCAACATGGGGTGCCATTATACAAAAGACTGCTAAAGCTAGGTATCTTGAGTTTGCCCCGATCTATCACGCGGGGATCTGATCAAGCCCAGGTAGGCTTTGACATGCTTTCATTATCGCATACGGGGTTTAACGTGCCTGCGACAACGCGCAGAACGCGTAATCGTCGTCGCCCTACCCACCTGAATACTTCTTTTCCTATGTAGACGTTGTCTACTTTTTCCAACTTCAAGCCGAGGCAAACGTCCCAGCCGTACTCGTATCACCGTACCCACAAGATGCAACCGAGATGCATAGCACCCCGGTAAGTTTTCAGTGCCTAGGCCGCTATCAAAAGTGTCACCAGTGGAGATGATGGTAGAACAGGACGGCCAAAGGTGGATTCGTCTCTGCGCTACCACAGCTTAACGTTATTAGTCGGTAGTGCGCGGTCGATAAAGGACCCCGGGGTAGCTCCGAGATGCTTCACGTCACCTGTGATAACACATCAAAAGAATCACTCGAGAAGACATATAAGTTCATCTCGCCTAGTCGGAGTATTTTTATGCGCCTAGATCAGAATGTGATCCTAGGATGATTCTGTCGCACGCGATCAAGCCGTAATTACAACATTTATGCGTAAAATGCCGCCGGGCTAATATGCCAGCCAGACGGAGATTTTCCTAAGCAGGGACCAATTCCATCTGCATTGTCCGATGGGATCTGGCCCTTGACCTCCCCGGCCTCTCGGATGACGCCAATGACTTCGACTTAGCACAATCATCTCGAACAAAACCTTCAACTACAATATGTAAGTATGATGTTGCTTGAGATAAGTTGCGAACATAGAGGTCCAGTATTTGTGCGGCGCCGTTGGACCAAATGAAATTAAGAGACCCATTAGCGGTTAACAGGACACACTGTTACCGTTCGGTCGGGTACAATTATAGGGGCTTAGGATGTCCGGGGCGGCCCATTCGATTCCACCTGGCCTTAAGACGATCGGCAGGGCAGGGCCAAAACGCTAGGACTCCTAACCTGGCCTTCGCCGGTGAATTAATACACAAGCTAAGACCAGGAAATATATTGACTGGCTCCAGCCGCCAAGCGGCGTGGAGAGTTACGTACTCTACCAAGAATTGACTCCTTACTAACTTACTGTAGTGGAACAATTTACCTCGAAGGGCCTCTGCTCCGTGTTGACGGGTTTGATGGCCCGTACCTGCAGTCATCTTTGGTTGGGTTGGAACACGAGGCGGCTGTCAGGCGCGTTCCATCGTCCCAGGTTATGCTATTCCGTGGTTCAGAACCGTTCCCAAGCAGGAAACGCCTTGAGATCCTCACGAGTGAGTTTCCAGAACCGGAGAAGCTGCCGAAAAAAACCCGGCGTCAAAGAATTCTACTCGCCCTTCTTCAAAGTTGATGTTCATGACGTTACTCCTATGTCAGAGATTTGGACGGAGACGCTATTGTTCTGTCATTGCCCGGTTGATACAAACTATCGTTACCTTATGCCAAAGCTAGCGAATGCTCTACAGCCAAGATTAGTTCGCACAGATTTAATCTATATACTGTAACATCGGGCGTTGCGAATTGACTTTCGAGCCCGTCCCCAGTTCTATAATACGGATGCCCTGCTTATAGCAGAGACGCACCGCCCTCGGAGAGTCGCCGAACTCCCCACACTCTGGAAAATTTAATCCCAAATGTGTGGTTACCCGTTCTCCTCTAGCGGATAAAGGTTTAGCACGATCGGTTTACCGCGGTCTCATGTGTGTGCAGCGTTGCATTCGGGCGTCTACCAAACCCAGCAAGACGTCGAACCCTGAAACAGATTAAAGGAGCAGCGCCGAACCACGTTTTGTCCCAGGCATTTTTCAGTCTGTCTCACCGTTCATTCTTTTTTCCACTCTGGTACGGTCTCGCGGCTTATCCATTTGCGGTAGAATCTTGCACCTATCGTCCAAATGTCCTCGTGATCCTTAATTAGTATAGTATCCTATGCAGGAGTAAACTTCAGCTGATCACGCTTGACTTGGGTCTAGAGCATATACAGATCTCCGAATTACTTCTTCCGGTCTTTCGCTTGGAACAAAATTTATATTTCCCATTTGCGGCATAGCCGGAGGAATCCTCAACCTGTGAAACTAACTTTCGCCCGGTATTCAGCTGGTCCCCCAGGAGTATCGAAGCTCGAAGATGGATGCCAGTGCTTGTCCCCTGGTTCTTCGTATGCTTCGTGATCTAGTATGGCAGCTTCGATAGTATGAGAAACAGGCACCACCAGCACGACAGGCGAAATCATGACACAATAGAGTCGAGGCAGACCATCATGAAAAGCAAACTCCACCCAATTAACTCGTACATGTCGTACAGCTAGCGCAAGCCACACAGAGCTGCATCTTATTTAGTCCACCGCATGTGGCATTGCTGCAAACGCAGTCGTGTCTTGTCTCAGCTCCGGTTCAGCCAGGAACCCGGGCCGGTTTGCCTCATCATATTCACATTTCAGCCGAGACTACGCTCTACTCACAAAGACATGGGATACACCGTATTGCCTGATGGGCTCTTGTTGCGATCACTGTCTTCCATCAAGTTATCCGTCAGAACCAGCGCGGTCACTACAACCGCGCGAATTGGCTTGTGCCAACGACCCGAAAAGCTCGTGTAAGAGGCGACAGATCCGGTATCTTGGAACCTCCCGCTGCGGCCATAGACAGCGGGATATTATTCCCGACTTTAGTTCCATCTGGGATAGAGGTTCGTCGTCGAAGTTCAGTCGGTCTCACCATGTTAGCGCCGCTAGAGCTACTAGCCACACCGCGAATATTTATGCTTGCATGCGTAGCCAGATCTAACGAGGAGCCGTGTGGGCTTTTTGAAACGGTCATGGTCGCTCTAGCTTCTGGAACCCGGCAGTTTGGCTCACACCGTCAAATTGCACTATCACGCCGGCGGTCATGAAGCCGAGAATGGGCCCAACCGATTGGCGACTCTACGATGTTCTAAGATTAGACCGGTAAAACATACTTTATTCGTACATGTGCCGCCGGCATCATATGGACTTTTGTTTTAGCAGCGTTATATTCGTAGTATTACTTTACTGGTCTACTAGAGATAGAAAATTCTATAGCCCCTCGCTCCCGGGTACGATGGGCCTCGGGTCCTCGGTTAGTTCCGGTATCCTGCTCATTCACCTTTCTATCAACTAGCTTCACCAATGGTCTTTTTTTACGAGGGTGTACCTAGAGACACGATCAGACTATGAGGTAGGCTTTAGGGCTCGACGAGCAGTGCCATTACTGGAGATCTACATTCGAGATCTACGCTCTAGGCATAATACTCCGAGTCAGTTAAGCTATCATGGATCTAATTCGCTAAAGGTGTAGGTCTAGACTAGCGGGCTGGGTATTCTACGATCATATACTGGCTCCGTGAAATGAACTAATAAAAACTCATAAAGCTCGTCCGCGTTACCGTCCTTCATTAGCTTCGTCACACGGAATGTACTTTGTGACGAGCAAACATATGGAAGAAGAGAAACACAAACTCCTTACGGTTATTGGCTGGAGTAACTCACATTTATCATGATATTGTTATTATTTAACGGTAGCTAGGGAATTACATACGCTATGTATATTAACCACTATGCGAATATAAAGCAGCTAGCCTCACCCGGCTGAGTGCTTGCTATAGTTCGTATATGTAACTCCATTAACCCGTGAACCACGAACCAAGAGCCTGGATCTCGAATCCATGTAGTTTAATCAACTTGTACGACTTTCTCGATGGCACTCTACATAGTAGAGCTGCTATATTGCCATGGTCATTTTTACGTAAGGGTATCCGTTAGCCCTACTGCTTTTTAAAGCTTACATAGCAGAGGTATTTCCGTGCTGCTCTGCCTTGAGTATCCAATTTTTAGTAGACATCTATATAATATAAATTATAAGTCGCGAAAACTTCACCGAAAATAATCTAGGTAGTAAGTCCGTAAACGACGAGTTTTAGTATCCCGACTATCCGGTCCCAAAGACACCCATCGTCCAAGACGGACGTATACTACGTACGTGTTTCTCCCAAGGCACCGGTAGACCCGGGAGGCCGGCACAGCAATCAAGACAAGCCAAATCGAGCCAAGATCACGTCATGAAGTCTCAAGTCCCCAAACCCAAGAGCAAGTCCTCCGCTTTCACAACCAGGGGAAAAAAGGAAGGTGAAAAAAAGGGACCACACACCCATCCACCGGTGCCGTCCTGCAGGCACCCGGCCGCAAAGTCCTGCATCTCTTGGTTCGAACCTGACGATCGGAGTCGACGAGAGACATTGGGAACGTTTCCTCACCTTTGTCCATTGTCCCACGATGCGGCAGAGGTGGACGGGAAGGGGGGGGAGACGGGGACGGGTCGAGGAAACGGGCATAGGAGAATTTAAAAACAGCAAGAGAAGAAACAATAGGGATAATAGGACTTTACATTGCATACCTGATCGTAATAATCTTACCGTCGTCATTGGTACCCGTTCCGTACGTACGTCTGTAAGTCTTTCCCATCACGCTGGGCCCGGGACCTAGCCTAGTGTAGATTGGATACAACGTTGCGGAATTTTGTATTTGGATTTTGATTATATCATGTTGTACTTGGTATCGCCATCATTATTTCAGTGCCAGGTTTGTACATGGTAGGTAAATCCATCTATATGAGCATCACATAAACCTAGGGCAATGAAAACCCACCCCTCCTCGCAACATCATCCCCCCCTAAACCCTCATCCCCCTTTCGTGACCTCAACCTGAAACGGAGCGCCGCAGCACAGAAGGGTTTGCGACACAATGTATGTACACAACAGAGGCACAGATATACGCACCTAAACACACGCGCATACATACACCCGCACACACACATAACAGCAGAGAGAGATCGCGCGCATGCCGTCCGTATCGCACCCTATTGCACCTCTACACTTGCATACCCGCCCCTCCGCAGCCCGTACCAACCACCACCATCCGGTGTTTGCGTCCCGCGTCCGTGGGACCCAGGAACCAGTTCCCCGAACACCTGGTTCCTAGTTGCCAGCCCCTGCCCTCCCCCCAGTTGAACCGTACGCTCGGTGTGGTTCGGCGAAGGTAGCAGCAGCCTGCCTCCCTTTTCGTCTTCGCGTGGCACGGGAATCGGCTAACCGACATGTCGTCCGTTCGCGCGGGTTCCCAGGTCGTCGGTAACCGCCTCGTTTGTCTCCCCCCAAAGGACCCCCCTATAATTCCCTCTCCCTCCTGATAAACCCCTAGTCCCAAGAATCGTTTCCTTACGGCCGTGTGGAGGAATCCATCGGACTTTACAACAGGAAGCTTTTGCTGGTGATGGGGTTTTGAGGGGGCTCGGGAAAACTAGGCTTTACCTGAGATCGGAAAATTTTATCTCTCTCCTGCTTCTATCTACTCTTTCCCATTTCTCCCTGCGAATTGCCGGGCAGGAGGGAGAAAAAAAAAAGAATTTAGGCGAGTTGTCTCGGGTCGACACCTGACATGACATGACAATTCCCAGTTGGTGAGCGGCGAATGAGTCGTCGCCCATGTGACCCCTGTCCCGATGACGAAGACGTGCTCGCTTAGCCATCATGCCGGGACGTGGACCTACGAACGGCTTGGGAAAGATAGGCTTCAATAACGCAAGTTGTCTTAGGCCAGTGGAAAAAAAAGAAAAAAAGCTCTACGCCTCAGTCAAAGTCAAGCGTTTTGGACTGATGAGATTTTACTACCTATCTAGCATTCTCGAGCCGAGGTCGCGCAGTGGCTCATCTTTTTTGGTCTAAGTGCCACACGAGAAGGAAGCAAATTGTCAAGACAGCGCAAGTCTTACCGAGAGCCCATCTGCCCGTTCTGAACCTCTTTTCTCTGTTCTCCGCGTTTTATCTTCCGACAGATGGAACCCTCTCCCCTATCCTCTTACGGCAGAGCTGCAAGTATCCGACCTACCATCTCCGCGGTATTCTAATAAGCTCTGCGCTGCGATGGTTAAGTAGGCGCCAGAGACATGGGAGGGCCATAAGGACTTGGCGGGCGTTGGCGACGGCAATCTTTCTGGGGACGGGGGTCAGATAGCAAGGCAACGAAACATCTTGTCTCACGCGGACATATAATCTCGTGCGCCCCAACTTTGGGGTTTAGAACGTCGAGAATGTTTGTGGCAGGCCTCCGCTCGCTTCTTCCGGCGAAGGGGCTATGCTGTGCCAGGTCGTACAGCGATCTGGTGGCCCTGGTGGTCCGATGCGGCGGAGGACGACAGGAAACGTTTGCAACCCCAAACTGCGTCCTGGTTGCCTCTCATGGCATAGCATCAGATCTGCCGGCGCTGGCCCGGTACGATCGTGGCAAAGGCAATAATAAATAGGACGAAAAATCCGCGCTGAAGGACCAATCTGCGCTTAATTTGCAAAAAGGATGATTGCGCTAACGTCGTGGAACTTAGCAACTCTGCAGATGATACATCTATTAGCAACACCTAAAATACTTCTGCTGCCTCTCTGAGATGGGATGATCCCCACTAGAACGATGGTATCCAACGCCGTACTATGATCTACATGCTAGACAAACAAAATAATCCAGGAAGACAGATGACTATAAGCGAGACTGGACCGGTGGGAAATTCGTATCCTCAGGCCACTGCACCTCAGGCCAGATGTGGCGTATAGCTTCCCAGATGTGACTATTGAAACATACAGTTAGCCAGACGTTGACCGTAGGGAAGGGGGTTCAACTAGAGATTAATGTAGTAGATCCATACCTGACGTAGATGATATTCAGCCCATCCCTTACTTCTGAGGGTACCTCTCGCGCATCCTTCTCGTTCTGCGCTGGCAAGAGGACCGTCTTGACGCCAGCACGGTATGCCCCAATCAGCTTCTCCTTTATCCCCCCTACTCTCTTCACGTGACCTGAAAGTTGAAATTCACCCTATCTTAGTAATTAGTATCCTGTCGATAGACACCTAGAATGTTCGTGAGACTTACCGTCATAGCCATGGTGGGAGGGACAGGTCGTCCGGAGAGGAGTGATATGAGAGCAATTGCCTGAGCCATTCCACTCGATGGCCCGTCCTTCGGCACAGCTCCGGACGGGCAATGCACGTGCAGACTGCGCTTCATCATGATGTTTTCCGTAGGATCCTGGGTCAATCCCAACTCGTAGGCATGGTTTCGCACCCAACTCCTTGCAACCTTGACACTCTCCTTGAGAACATCTCCAAGATTACCCGTAAGCTCGACACTTCCATCGCCAGGCATATCCAAAACTTCGATGAACAGAATGCCTCCATTACCTCCAGAGCTGTAAGCAACGAGTCCGGTCACTATGCCTGGCTGACTAGTCTTCTCCGCTATCTCGTCTTCAAATCTCTCAATGCCTAGGATAGACTCAAGATCTTCGATGGTGATATCTGCTTTATATGTCTCCGGATGGCCGCTGTCGTTGGCCTCCACAAATTCGACGGCTTTGGCGCGGCAAACTGAGCCGATCTCTCGTTCGAGGTTACGAACTCCCGATTCGCGAGTATACGACTCGATGATCTTTAGTATTACTTCCTCGCTAAAGCGTACCTGATCATTTGCAAGACCATTCACTCTGATCTGCTTAGGAACGAGATGTTGCAAGGCGATGTGTTTCTTTTCCATCGTGGTGTAGCCAGAGAACTCTAAAGTTTCCATACGATCTAGCAGTGGACCAGGGATCGTGTCGAGAGTATTCGCAGTGGCGATAAAGAGAACTTTGCTGAGGTCGATCGGAGTGTTGAGGTAGTGATCGTGGAAGGAGTTATTTTGCTCGGGGTCAAGCACCTCGAGCATAGCAGCGGAAGGATCACCGTTGTGGTTAGACATGCCTAGTTTGTCTATTTCGTCCAACAAGAAGACAGGATTCGCCACACCCACTTTCCTCAGGCCTTGCACGATGAGACCAGGCATTGCGGCAACGTACGTTCGCCTATGACCTCGTATCTCTGCTTCGTCTCGGACACCACCAAGTGAGATGCGGTGAAACTTGCGACCAAGAGCCGTGGCAATGGATCTGGCGATACTAGTCTTGCCAACTCCAGGAGGCCCAACCAAGAGCAAGATAGGGGCTTTCTCAACTCGTCGTTTATTCATCAGCATCTGAACTTTGAGCCCGCTAGCTTTTATTTTCTCCTCCAATTCTGGATCGATAGAGGCAACCTCCTTTGCGTCCTTCGCGTCCTTTGTGGAACTTTTGGTGGATTCCAAGTCGGCTACCTCCTGCTCGGCCTGCTTGATTTGGTGGTCCACTTGTTCATTCGCCGATTGCATCAATCTAACAATAGTAAGGTAGGATAGCAGGCGCTTCTTCACCTTTTCGATTCCGTAATGGTCATTGTCAAGTTGCTTTCGAGCGCCTTCTAATGTACCAACACTGATCGGGTCGTCCGTAACGACGGACCATGGTACTTCAGCTAACGTTTCGAGATAAGTCCTGACGACCTGATATTCAGCCTGTGCTGGCATCATCTGTTTCAATCGCTTAAATTCTCGCTCAGCAACTTTGGCAGCCTCAGGCGGGAGTTTAGCCTCCTCTATCTTCTTCTCTAGATCTTGTAAATCATCCGTGTCCTGCTGGTCGCCTGGGGCCCCACCAAATAGGTTGAAAGGTGATCCGCCACCAAGACCGAACCCAGGTGGAGGCATTTTTACACCGGGCCGCGGTTGCTTGGTATTTCGCTTATTCTCGTTTATTTTCTCCATATCCTCTGGGTCTACATGGATAGGTATGGTTGTGCTACTGATGGTTGTAACCTTGATATTGCCTTTAAGCTCATCCGTTTGGCGCTCTAGTACCTCGATGACCTTCTGCATGCGATCTGAAACATCGACGGCAGCGAGAACCTGGAGTTTTTCCTCGTAAGTGGCATCGACCACGTTCATCATGAAATCGGCTAGAGAACCTCCCTCAGGGGGGGTTTTCCTAGCAATGAATTGCTCCAGCCTTCGCGATAGGAGGGGATTCAGACCCGAAGTACCGCTGGATAAGAGGAATGCCGATACGCGGAGATACGACACCAATTCCCTCGACAGCCGCTTTAAAGTGCCGAAGAGCTCCTGATAGCCAGGCCGCTGGAGTTCCTGATTGCTAACCTGATCCGCGTGAGAGGACACCTTCGCCTCGAAATAAGGGCGCTCTTGAGTGACCTTGTCGATAGAAACCCGCGAGACTCCCTGCACAAGCAGGTTGAACTCGGCACCGTTCTGACCCTGGATTGCACTGATCTTGCCTGAGACCCCGAAACCAAACAATTTCTCTCCCTTGATGTTGTTCTTATTCACATCTGAGAGTTTGTCGTATCGATCGGGGTTCTGGTCCAAGAGCAACTGGCCGCGGCGGTTCAGCAGTGGCGAATTTGTAGGTACGCACACGACGGGGATCTGGTCGACTCGTCTCGCACCCTTGGAGGCGCGAGTGTAAACACTCGCAAGCAAGGCGGGTATATCGGAGCGGCTGGCAGGGACAGGTATTCGAATCACTGAACCGGGGAAAAGGACGTGGTTCTTCCCTAAGGGGATCACTGGCAACATCGTCGATTGCGCCATGTTGACGTGTCTCCCTTTTTGGGTTGTGCGCGATTGGTCAAGGGAGGAAGTATTGTAGATGTTTCTAAGACAATAGTCGTATTGCTGCTATGTTACACGAACAAGCAGACAATGTGACGAATACTATGTAGTCGTCGGTTAATACGATGAAGCAAAATATATGATGTATGGATTTAATGGAGGTGTATGTTTAGGAATGCAGACTAATTTATAAGTTATGGAGGAGGATAAAAAGATGAATTGAGTTTCAGTGTTGATGTCAGTACCTTGGTATGGTTTGAACTCTATTGTAGTATCCATGGAAGTGGTAATAGTAGCTGTTCCTTACCAAGTACAGTACATTGGATCCATTCATGCGCTCGCCATAGGCCCCGTAGGCTACGTAGCTCAGGCCCCAGTACAGCTGGAGCTTATTGCCCGTAGGTACCTAATTTTTCTCAGGGGTGGGTTCCAGTTACGTGCCGTTCCTTCCAGAAGCTACGGGTACAGCGTACCATAACAGAAGTTACCGAGGCTCAAACGATGCGTTTTGTGCCAGCACCCCGGATTCGACCCGGCATCAAGCCGAGGACTCCACCTCACGAGATTCAGCGGTTAAAGATATTGTGATAACATCGCCATGATTAATAAATTTTTTAACGCTTCTCGTTCAATTGATTTGGTTTGCACTGTGTCAGTCACTGTATAGCAGATGTACCTTGGCAGCTTGGGTACCTCCCAGCCTGCCAGCCAGCTTACCTAAAGTTAGTTGAATTGATGTTGGTACCCGTAGCGTGACTCCATAGCACACCAGCCACAGCAGGAGCCTATTTGCACCTGTGGTTCCAGCAACTACCCCGCGATTTAGCGTACCCATTCTCCTAGGTACCGACCGTAGCACACGTAGAACTCAATTAAAAAGTTGCAGTCGCGTAAAGTAATACCTAAACGCGTCTCATCTCACCCATCCTCAATCTCTAATCCACCAAAAACACCACCCTCCACAGCAATTATGACTTGTATGATCCCATAATAAACCCCTCCTGCTAACCTCTACATAAGCGTATATGCTAATCAAACCACACCAACAGCCTACGGCGGCTACTCCAGCACAAACTACGGCGCCACGGGCGGCAACGACGGCGGGGGTTTCTTCGGGGGCTCGCAGGGCGGCAGCCAGGGGGGCAGCACGAAGCACCCGTCGGACGAGTCGCTGCGGCCGGTGACGATCAAGCAGATCATCGACGCGGAGCAGGCCTTCGGCAGCGACGGCACCTTCCGCATCGACGGCGTCGACATCACGCAGGTGACCTTCGTGGGCATGGTGCGCCAGATCAGCCCCCAGACCACCAACATCACCTACCGCCTCGACGACGGCACCGGCGTCGTCGAGGTCAAGCAGTGGCTCGACCCCGACAAGCAGGAGTCCGAGTCCGCCTCCCGCGCCGCCTTCCAGGAGGAGCAGTACGTCCGCGTCTGGGGCCGCCTCAAGAGCTTCGGCAACAAGCGCCACGTCGGCGCCCACGTCATCAAGCCCGTCACCGACTTCAACGAGGTCAACTACCACCTGCTCGAGGCCTCCTACGTGCACATATTTTTCACAGTGGGCGGCGGCCTCAGCGGCGGTGCCGCGGGTGGAGCAGTCGGCGGTGGCGGTGACGGCAACGCGGCGGAGGACGACAGCATGTTCGTCGAGAACAACGACGCCGCGTTCCTGCGGACGGCGTCCGCGAGGGCAAAGAAGATGTACCAGTACCTGAACCAGTCCAAGAGCAACGAGGGCACCAACATCCACACCATAGCGCGGGACACCGGCCTGACGATCCAGGATGCCATGACCGCGGCCGAGGAGCTGTTGAATAACGGCAAGGTCTACACCACGCTCGACGACGAGACGTTTGCCCTTCTGGAAGGATTCTAAAATACCCCGCTTTCTTGTCCTGGTAGTAAAAACAGAGCAAATTATTGGAGTCACGTCCTGGCGTTGTGGGCATACGAAACTTGTTGGGCATGGAATCGGAAATCACACGGGGTTAACTAAGAATGGAACCAAAGGTGTTAAAATGAATGGCCTTTAAATATGGGCTATCTATCTACCTAGACACGAAGCGATTGACTAATGATACCTGAAATGGAGGAACCAGAATCAGAAACAATGATATAACCACCCCTAGCTTCTCCAAGGAGTGACTCGTGACTGATCACTTCGAGACGAAACCAGACGAGACCAAAGACCTGCAACCACCACAATGAAGTAGCGTCATACGTCCTATGAGACCCCATGGTATTGTCGTAAAAAGGTTTCCTGATCAATCGTCGTCAAAAAGAAACGAGTGTGAGAATGTAAAAATCCAGAGCTAGCTAGCCCATAAGAGTCCTAGAAGCCAATTGTTGTGAATGTAAGCGTAAAAACCCAAAAACCAAGAAATATCAAAACGGGCAATCTGTCTTGTCAACCACTGAAGCGCATCGCATCGGATCACAAAAATCATTTCGATCGATCATCACTCATTCAACTCCCTCGTCGAGTTTCAAGCTGCGAGACTTTCAACTTCATCAGCAGTAACAACAACAGCACGACACGACAACGTCAGCAAGCAAACTTCAATCATCGATCCTTACATCATCTTAAACCCGGCGTTGAGCTTGATGGGGATCGAGTTGGGCAGCTTCTGCGGCTCGCGGACCATGATGGTCAGCCGGACCGGCGACCTGCTGTCGGCCCCGAGGAAGATGTCCTTCTTGGCCTCGAACCCGAACTTCTTGTAGTACCCCGTGTTCTTCTCCGAGCTCGACTCGAGATACATCGGGCGGCCCTCGGAATCAGCCTGTAAAGATTCAGCACGCAGATATATGTAGACAACAAGCCGTGAATTTTGCGGTAGGGGGAAAGGTCAGTCCAGGAGGTAAATACTAAAATATCCCTCGACAACGTCCCCCCCCTATCTCATTCACACGACGGTAACGTACCTTAGCCGCCATCTGCTCGATGAGCTTCCTCGCGTAGCCCCTGCGCTGACCGCTGGGCTTGGTGCCCAGGTAGACCAGGTAGTAGCACTCGTTCGCCCTGTCGCCCATGGTCTCGACCATGGTGTTGTGGAGCACCGGCAGCAGCTCCTGGTAGTAGCGCTTGCGGCCCTCCGCGGACAGTTGGTAGTAGAGTCTCCACATACCGCTGCGGAAGATGGTCAGCCAGTCGTCCATCTCTTTACCCGGCGGCATCCTGTATCTCACGAAAAGACGTGAACCCGTTAGTCGACACGATGTTTTCGTCAATAGGGTCTTACCAAGACTGAATCCACCCGGGGGAAAAAACTAGCAAAACCCGAGTTTTTGAAGGCCGCGTATTTTATCTATTCCCCCCTCGCGATGAATAAGACAATGTCAATGAAAAAAGGTGTATATATAATATACGCAGCCCAGAAGCCCATAGTTTTCTTTTTTCTCTCCCGGTTGTCTTCACTTGATTTTTTTTCTGATGGCAGACTCACCAGAGCGCCACACCCTCGTAGTCCGGCCCGATGGTCGTCACGATGCCCCTGTAACAGTGAGCAGCCACGATGTAGTTGAAGATGTCGACGTGGAGCCTCCACTTGGTCTCATCGTCGTAGCCGACCATGTCGTCCGTGTCGAGGATGTACTGTGCCAGTTCATCAGTAGCAAAGGCCTGCGCCAGCGAGAGCGCTGCTTCCTTGTACTCCGATATCCCGATAGCACGGACTTGACCCTCCCATTTTTGCGGAATGAGAGAACGTTTCTTCAACTCAACAAGGGAAACACCGTTGCTTACGTGCTCCATGTTGGGCGGATTTCTACTCAGACCTTTTGTCGCCTACGACGGACAATGTCTCATTAGTCACCATGTTTTCTTACACTTGAGACTAGGCTTGATATGTTCATAGTGTTTTGAGTGGATGAGGCCACTCACTTTAATTATTATTACTCAATATATCTTGTGTACTATCTCCTGTATGAACTCTAGAGAGTTGCGTTCTGGAGATAGGCATAAATCTCGCGGGATGAGCTAAGCAATTGAGGCTCGTGCGAAGGTCAACAGACATCAATGTAGTCTTGACGAGGGTGCCTTTCCTATAAACTGAAGGTGTTGTGATTCAGACAACAGGCGACGTCACCGGGAAAGTAGACGAGGTGCCTCAGAGCCCGACAGTTGACAGAACCTTGAGTTGTTGGAATTGAAGCGACGATGAGAGATGTGGCTAGAGACAAAGAAGCTACTAGTGACAACAAAGAATTGACAGACTTGGTAAGTTAACTAATCCCGTGTGAAGGGATTGGTGTGCTATAGCAAGATCGATCAGTATAATAACTTGTTTGTGTGTGTTCTAACCTCGAAAGTGACTTGTGGCAACCAAGTATAGTTTCCCAGGTTGGTGAGAGAAACGAGGGTAAGAGAAATTAGCCTTTCTGAGCGCGCCTGGGGGTCCTTAAAGAGCGGAGAGTCCGGTGTACAAAGCACAGTGTATACTCGATAGGTGAGGCGAGGAGCCAAGGGAGAGTTGCGTGGGATGGGGGATGCAGAGAGCCTGAATAGTCGATGGTAAGCTGAGGGAGCCGCAGTGAAGGCGTAGGACGACGAAGCGACCAACCAGCCACTAGACACTAGAAAGCCCTAGGTATGACACTATCCATGCCTATCCATGTCATACACGCCCCCCCGTCGTGGACTGCTACTGAGTACGTAGTAGTATACTATGTACAAAGAGTCTCATATCAACGTGTTCCATTGGTTGGTCGGTACGTAGCGGATAACGGCAACGGCCGTCTGGGCACTCTATTTCGCCTATTGGATTCGTAGTCACAGTGCGTCCGACCCAACAACTTGGAATTCCTCGTTGCTAGACTTGACTGCATACATTGTATGCCAGTCTCGTGCACGGAATTGGTGTGAAGGAGGGCTTGGTTGGTTTGCCATTGGCATGTAGCGAACATCATCCCGACTGGGTATAGAATGAAGGGTGGGGTGGCTATTGGATAGGCCAGGCCGTATCAACTTTTTAGTCTTAATAATACCTCGTTCTAAACAATGCTGTAGTAACCGATCCTACGTTATCGCACTCAACAAGCCACTAGAAGCTTGCCTCGCCCGTTCCCCGGGAGCACGGGCTGCAGCTTACTTACAGCGTCACCTGATACTTGGCTTTTCAAAGTCGGTCTGGGTTCAAGGATGAACAATTCGGGGCGCCGGAATTGCCATCTATGCTCCTTCACATACACCTGCGCTTGATGCGGCCGGCCCAAATTCTGAGATCTGACAGCCATCCGGTTGGGCTATGTTCCACTGCAGACCGGGCGTGGGGTTGCAACACGAATTGCGGTGTTTATTCCCGGAATAATTATTCCAGGTTTGGTTCCCAAGTCTTGGGCTCAAATATGACGGATGACGGAATAGACAAAACGGACGGACAGAGAGGTTGGTTCTTGGTTATCAATCGGATGTTCATGTTTTTTCTGAGACCAGCCGACCAGCCTACTAGAGGCTAGAGCGGCACACTTATCATCTTGTCTAGCCACCGGACCGCCTGGGGGGGTGTTTTTGCTTGTGCGGAGATATTGATTGGTTTATATTAGTTTGAATTGATGAATTGTGATATTGGGATTAACGGGGTTTTGCATTTCTGAAACGACGAAGGCAAACTCCCCGCTCTGATTGATATAAAGAGAGAGGTACCGCTTAAGGGATATCTATTGAAATATGCAGTTCGCCATTGGTGTAAGACATTGTACTTCGGCCAAGGTCTATTTGTCTATTGCCGGACGATCTTGTTGAAAAATCAAGAGTGTGAAAAAAAGAAAAGATGAAGAATATCTCTTCTCTACTTCTAGTGTGTGTGTTGGGAAACCCCCGTTTCACATGCGTCTAATTTCCTGCTCGTTGGTGTACTTCTCAAGGCCGGAGTCTAGATTCTCCCACCACTCGAAAAGCATCGACTCGCATATGAGCTTGAACCAAGGAGTAAATGTCAACTTCGGGTCTTTGAATTGAGCTTTTAGCTCATCAGCAGTGACGTATTTTGCGTCCTTTGCTTCATTGGGGTTGACATCTAGGTCGACGTTTGCCTTGATAAAGAGGATATAGTCGACTTATCGCACCAGTGATTAGCACTCTATCACAAACCCTCAAAAGTTGACTTTCGCGAACTTACTCTCATGTTCACCCCATTTACCATCGCTAGGAGCCTTGTAATGAATTCGAGTCAAAAAGTGGAAGTCCTCAAAGGGAACTTGTTCCTTCTTGATGCCCAACTCATGGTCGAGCTTCCTCTGTGCGGCACGCTTGACACCCTCAACCGAGTCCGGCAAGTTTGAGCCGGTCTCGCCTGGGATACCTAGGGGATGGGAGCAGCATGTGTTCGTCCACATGTCAGGAAAAGTGATCTTCTCGGACGCACGCTGCTGTAGGAGCAGTCGGTTCTTGTCATCGAATAGGAAGCAGGAGAAGGCTCGGTGCAACAAGCCCTTCTCGATGTTGGTCATAAGATGGCCTACGAAGGTTAGCCAAGACTCTACTAATTAGGTACGTCTTGAGTCACCACGTACATAACTTCTTGCTGGCATTTCCAATCGGCTTGTCGTCATTGTCGAGGACGATGCACATCTCATCCATGAGCCGAATCTGTTCAGCATCATGACCCTCTAGTTCCGTCGAGCTGGTGTCGATGTCTGGGAACAAACGAAGAATAGTCTCCGCTGTCGGACCAGTCTGTGCGACAGTCGTTGTCGTTGTAGTAGACATCGTGGCTATGAATTTTACCTAAACCTCTTCGTATGTATCGACCGTCAATTGTTTCGTTTACCGGTTTCCTCTATTCTTTTTTTTCCTTTTTTCTTTCTTTTATCCTGGAGAAAGGAGAGGAGGGGCAATGAGGCACGGCTTCCCAAGGTTTGGTACGGTGGAAATCCCACATTACAACCTTACCTCAGACGCCTATCGATAGCACACTAGCGAATCCTGTTCAGCGGGGATTGCCTTTTTTAGACCAAAGGTATTTTTTTAGGGGTCGTGGGTCCGTGCAACTGCCCGTGGCAAGCGCCACTTGCGCACAGACCAAAAAGCATAATTTAAATTAAGCTTCCAGATGGATGGATGCCCGCTTTTAGGTACGTAGTATCTCTTATCGGAGGGTTATCAGCCTCACCGATGCAATGCATTCCCATCCCATGTACCTAAGGTATCATCAACCTTGAACCAATGAACGTAATTTCTTCATTGATGTAGGGTTGGACGAGCATTTACTCGGATACTGTGCTAACCCATCTGATTATTTAAATGGCGATTGGGTTACTTGATTGTTGAATGGTAACCCAAATGACATTTTGGTGCAGCTCGCAGCTAACAACCTTCGACTTCTGTCGTGATACTGCGCCCTAAGCGTTGACAAATCGCGCAAGCCGACAATAAGCACAAAATTCACTATGTATACGTAGCTAACATCATTGCATCATTGCTCAGGCTCAGGCTCAGGCTACATATCTATCAGCCAGCCGCATTCCGGTTCTCCGCGTCACGAGCTGACTGCTCCCAGTCCGAGATGTAAGTATACCAATACTCAACCCCGCCGACCCTACAATGAATAGCAATTAGCAGTCTACTTTTGGGTAAGAGGGTTGGGGTTATAGGGGCTCCTGTAGACTTACAAAGCTAGTCCAACCGTAGTTCCTAACCACAAGCCAGTGAGCTTCCAGTCCAGACCGAAGGCCGTTGCAAACGATATTGGTAGCGCGATTATGTAGTAGATCGACAAGTTTGCGTAACCCCCAAATGTCTGCTTTCCGATGCCACGAAGTAGTCCGTGGGCGACGGCTGCGAGGCCGTCGAAAACCTGCATAACCGCCACGAGCGGCATGACGCTCGCCACTAATGCGATAACCTCCTCGTCCTGCGTGAATAGGAGAGGGAGTTGGTAACGGAGACCCGCGAGCAGAGTCAGGTTGAACAATCCAATGGCACATCCTGCCAAGAACGCCTTCGATCTGTTAGCTGACATATCACACCGCCTATCTTCTTATGACAAACTTACAACTTTGGCCGATGTCTTGGCCGCGTTGACTAACCCCGCTCCTACCAGATTGGCTATCCGTGTAGAGGCGGCGATGGATACGGGGAACGGGATCATGAAGGTCGTTGACGTCAATGTGACGAGAATACTCTGCGCAGCTAGATATGTCGTGCCGAACTGGCTGGTCACCAACGTAAGGATTTCAAAGGCAAACCATTCGGCCATCACCATTATCATCCCCGGCAACGCAAGCCAGATCATTGGTCCTTCACTATGTTAGTCCTCAGTTCAGAGCAAAGTCCAACCAGACGCAGACTCACCCCAATTCGAAAGAGCGCGACGAGTGAAGCCTCCCCAGCACTGTGATCCATCCACAAAAATTACATATGCAAGAAGCAACAAGGGCATCAATGTTTGCGTTATTGCAACAGAAATAGGGGCGCCGACGAACCCCCAACCAAGGTGCCAAACCAGAAGCCAATTGATAAGGATATTCAGGGGAGCAGCAATCAATAAGACGTAAGTCGTTGCGACAAACAGTCCCTGTGACTGGAAAAACCGCTTGCCTGCCTCAAATGCGGCGAACCCGGGCACGCCCGCGGTTACGACCCGGAGGTAAAGACCCGCAAGCTCCGCAGATCGCGGATCGGGTACAATATGCAAGAGAATATCCTCGGCAAGGAAGAACAGTATAGCAACTGGGATAACGAGCGTCCACAGGAAATACATCATTCGTTGCAGTTGCAGACCAACCAGATGCTTGTGACCGGAACCATAGGCCTGGGCACAGAGAGTGTCCAAACTCGTAGCCAGGCCCTGCATCGGGGCATAGCAAATTATGTTTGCCGTCATAGTAGCCACTGGTTATTGGTTAGCCTCGGACGGGATTGAAATGAAATATGATATAACTCACGGCTCACAGCACCTAGCTCTATTTTTCCTATTCTTCCAACGGCAAATATACTAGCAATATTAATGCTATACTGCAACAAGAATGTCACTATTAGCGACCTCGAGTAAACCGCAATCGTTTTTGCTTCTCTTTGCCACGTCGTCTCTAACTTCCCGGAGGCCACGGCAGCTTCCCATTGTTCATTTAAGTTCCCATGGCCTGGAGCCGGAGGGCCATTGGCGCCAGCTAAAAGAGGTGAGGATTCTGAGGGTTGTTGGATTGTGATCCTAGGAACCTCCTCATCCCCAGGTGGTCTGCGGACCTTAGTACTAAACATGGTCTTATAAATCTTTGAGAACGTGCCGGGCCGCGCTTCCGGGGTATGTTTCGGCGGAAGAAGATGGTTATCTCTTAACAGGCTGCGCTCAGCCTCCCGGGACTGTTTCTTCTCGACTCTCGTGAGGGCGGGCTCGCTCACTGGATCGTTTACTATGCTTGATCTCCTGTATCCAAAAGCAACACCAAGAGGCTGTGTGTACAAGACAGGGCCGCTGTCAGAATCAGAATCAGATCCCGGCCCAAGCTCAGCATCATCGTCGAACGCGTTCTCGATATCCTCGTCTTCAGAGCATTCCGCAATATCTCTAGCTAATATCTCTTGTGCTATGGGGGATGCAGATGTAAAGGACGAGGCCAAATCTAGGCCCCTCCTAGTGTGTGGAATGGGTTTTGAGTTAGACATTTTTGCCTGGTCTTTCTCGACGATTAAGTTCCCAGAGCAACGGCCCACTCAGGTGAAAATACTCAATAATCAATAATGAAAAAACCCCAATAAAAGTAAGAATAAGAAAAGCAAGCCTAAAAGTGTGACGAGCGGGAAAAGAAGGTCAGACAACAGCAAAGCAAATCTCCACCACTGTAAGCTCGTTAGACTCAAAGGAGGCGGCAAGGTTTCTCACTATGGGAATTTTACTTTATAAGGTGGCAGAGCGGCAGAGTGGCTATCATGAATTGGTATTATGAAGTTGGTACACTAATAGACTCGGTCCTGATATCGAAACGGCGCGCGGGCTGACGGGTGCTGGGTCTTTATCTCAGAAAGACCCATTATTTGAGGGCGGTCGAGAATTGCAGTTACCGGGTCCCCCGCTTAGATTGCCCCCTAGACTCTACTATGTATCAACCCGCCACCGGACCTCGATTCCTCGAATGAGTGCCGTCATATTGTCTGATCTCGGCCTAGTCTTATAGAGCGGGTGGGACGATGGATCATGTATCAGGTTAGATGGGTAGTGATATGTAATTCTCAAGTGGACTAGTAAAAAATTAAAATCGGCGTAAACTAACACATACATTACAAATTGGGTAGGTCCAACATGAGAAGTCTCGATTCTTGGTATGTAAAAATGAGTAAAAAGGAGGTAAAAAGAGACGATGTCTCTCCACTTCTAATTGGTTTACGCAACGCCACCGTCCACCGGCTTTCCCGTTTTGAGCCGCCGATACATTTTTAATGTACAACATCTTCGAAACTTCCGCCTATCAAAACTGCAATGTTACTGAAACTTCCGCCTATCAAAACTGCAATGTTACTGAATCTTTAGGAATCAACAACTCTAACGAGGCGCCACTATTTCTATTATAAGCTTGTTCACTTCTGTAACAGGAATTGGGTCTCATACTTTTAAAGGTAAAAGTGGAAAGTAGATGACAATGCCGACGCCTCAAACCGACCCCGAAGACAATCCCGAAACTAGTCCGCCGTCGTGTTCGTGCTGCAGCGGCCTCTCATTCTCCGAGCTGAGACGGCCGGCCGAGGTGGGAGACTACAGCTCCGGCAATGTATTCTGTATGTGGCCCATCCTCGGGCCGCTGCTCGTCGAGAATGAGAGTAGCGACACGCGTGATCATTGCGCCAATGAGAGGAGTGAGTTTTGCTCTTACCCAATATTCAGCTCAGCCACCAATCCAACCTGGTGGAGGCGGGATGGTCTTACTGGTAGACCCGCAGTTAGTAATCGAAACCGAAGGCTTGCTGACATAAATCCCAAAGCCTTTCTATCCTACCTACGGCTCTCCGTCTACATGGCCATCGTCGCCGTAGCCATCGTGTTATCCTTTCACATCAAGTCGCAACCCTCGGACTTGGAACTGCGCATGGCCCAACCTCTCGGCATCATTTTCTGGTTGCTATCTCTGTCGTGCCTGATCCTTGGGCTCGGGAACTACATTAGTGCGTTCCCTCCTCCTATTTAGGATGTAAAGGTGCCCTCGTTACTAATCAAAGACGCAGAGACTTTAGATAAGTATAGTAGGAAAGTCGCTATAGTCCAGACCGGCTGGAGGACGCAATCGGTAAGTCTCTTTACATGTATAAGCACTACCTTCCGTAGCATCTCTTGATTAACTGGTGTGCAAAGATTATGTCACTCATCGCACTGTCTATCGTGGGCACTTGTGTTGTCCTATTGGTTATTGAGAAAGTGCGAGTCGATAGTTAATTACGATATCCTCGACTTTGACTTTGGAAGTTATATATACATGACCCTCTTAAATAAACCTGCTGGTGTATATACATACGTCGTATCCCAGTCCAAGTGCGCCAAACCCCGCGAGTAAAGACCAGTTCTCTCAGCTTCGTTATCTCCAACTACCGCCTCTGTTAGTCATGATTCAGGTGATATGGGACATCGAAGCCTCCTTCAAGGCCCCCAAAACTAATAGAATATTACATCTTTTACGACTAGTTTCAGTCTGTCACGCAGAACAGATCCTGCGTTGATAAGGGCTCTCTCATCTTCGCCTTTTCTGCTGGATCCGTACTACAGCCGCCGACTTTCTCTTTGAATTCTGCCGAGTATGTTGTGGCGAGGGAGTCTAATTCATGTAAATCCGTCGACCGGCCATCCCACGTCAATATGGGTAAGTCGCCAAACGGTCGGAGATTTCCCTCGTTGGGAAGGCTGTCGAGGAGGGACACTGGAGCAAGAGGTTTCTCTATACCCGCCCTGATCTTCTGTCTGACATTCTCGATTTCTTCTTCGCTCGCATCATCCGCCAAGAGCTGTTTCGAGTTTCCTTGGGTGGCATACTCCTCCGGCAGATGGTTTAGCTCACTATGGACCGTCGCTAGATTACGGGCGGTGTCATCGCCGGGATATAATATCCAATAACCCCGCGCCCGGGCTAATCTCAAGGCGTGTTCCAGCCAAGACGGGTATTGTGTGCTCACAATCTTTTCCGAAAGGAGAGCCGGAACCGGATCTAATTCTTGTTTGGCTTCCAATGATCTGGAGACGAAGTCGTGGAGCTCCATCCATTTTTCGCCTAGGAAAAGCATCGCGTTGCTGGTGGGTGCTTGCCATAAGAAAGAGGTCGAGATTTCCCCATCGGCTGCATCTCCAGAATGAGTACTCTTTAGTACTGACGGTGAAGATAACACCTCCTTTCCGTCTAGCAACTGGAGCGGTTGCTCAAGGCTGATACCAAAGAGCCGGCGGTCCCAATGCTGGTAGGTGGATACAGCTGAATATCTATATTCCAGGAGGGAATATTTTAAGTCTACAGGATTTAATTAGAGGGCTATCTGTGTTTCGAGGATATGTGACTTACAATTAAAGAAATCAGGGGATAGTTCGACTTGTGGGGAGAGTATTAATATGTGGGAGTTCTCTGGCTGGGCCGGCCAGAAAGATTCAAGAAAGCGAGCAGAGCTTTCCTCCTCACTCATTTTCTGGTGAGGAATACGATGTCGGAGGGAAAGATAACGTGCATTAGTTGGATTATATACGTGAGGAGGTGGCCATGTAAATGTTTCGAGGAATCGTTTAGTTGGAGGATCAATATCGTGGGGAAGCTCGATGGTGAGATGGGGAACAGAGCTTGAAAGATAGTCTGCGTCGCTTAGGGATCTAAGGAGTCTAATTAGACTTCCCGATGCCCCAGGAACCGCATGAATAAGAATATCAATATGGTTTTTGTTCCACACTTGAACACTTGGTTAGTAGTGCTACGTGTTGTTAAGAGGCGAGCTATCTTACTGCGCAACGCCTGGCTGTCCAGCTTTGTCAGCCATTCAAGCCTCTTCGCGGATCTACGCGGTAGCTCGATTAGAGTGTTCTTTTTCGCATCTGAGTGCTGCCGTGCCGCTCGCAAGAAGAATGGTTCTTCGTCACTCGAACCATCTATGAAAATAGCCTGCGGGTGCATATAGTTGAAAATATGATCTAAAACATATAAGTAAAAGGACTTATTACGAAGATGTAGTTATTATGCTTACGAAATGCACGAAACACAGCATTTTCCATTCGGTCGTCTGTCGATATTTGAGCATAATCCGGGCGCCCATCTTATAATCAAATTAGCAGCCACACACAATTCCTTGCACGTCTGTGAAGTCGCACCATGAAATATCAACTGGCAAGAATCATCAATGCCATTGACTTTTCGCAGCTCCCGTATGTCGATATCGCTCCGACTCATCAAAGCAAAGTGTACGTAGCTCTTTAACTCGACTCCCATCTGGCAGGCGATCGGCAATAGGATCGTCGCACTCTTCAGACTCGAGGATGCGAAGAGAATGTTCCTATTATTCAGCATAGTCCCCCTCGTGCCGCTGATAGCGTGCAACGACGGCGCCAACTCTAGAAACCTGACAGGTCCATTGAAGATGCGCTCCGGTGCATTCGGACGAGCAAGCGGGTTCGACGGAGCCTCTGGGGATCGTTCGTATGCGGGTCGCTTGGGGTTGTGCGGAGAGAGGTCTGTATAGGTATAACTCGGACGGCGCATTCGCGCATTGGGGCCGAGGACCGGAATATTCTTAATAAAGAGGTAGACGGCCGCAGCCACGAAAAGCACGAGAGCTATACGTTTGAGAGTCCGTCGCGGAGGGACTCTGGCAGGATGCCAATTCGGCTGTCGCAAGCCAACGCCATTCCTCACAGGTTTGTGGTCGTCATCTTTCTTCCCTAGCTCCTCGTCGCTCAGGAAGAAGCCTCTCATTTTCCCCCATGTAGACATACCCGAGCTCTAG
Organism: Jackrogersella minutella; assembly: GCA_022578535.1. Classification (NCBI taxonomy): domain Eukaryota; kingdom Fungi; phylum Ascomycota; class Sordariomycetes; order Xylariales; family Hypoxylaceae; genus Jackrogersella; species Jackrogersella minutella. Next base: position 99,037 of record MU388247.1, read on the forward strand.
CACGAGCCAAAGAAAGAAGAAGAGGGGAGCAAAGCAGACAGGCAGATCGGATATATCACAGCACTATCCTCGAGGGTGATAAAGTCATTGAAAGCTGCATCTCAAAAAAATCGCAACTCTGAAGTTGAGCAAATTGAAGCTTCGATGTTTGTTGTCAAGAGGAAGTTACCGTACCCAGACTGCCAGATAATAATACCCAAGTAGTCCAATAGGGTAAGGTCAATCGAGTTGAATCGAAGTCCCACTACGGAGGTTTGGGGCTGAGCGACGATGAAGCTCTACAGTGTAGGGAGCGACGATCCCGTTGCTCTTTTTAGAGGTCCTGGAGGGTCCTAGCTTATGGGGAGGTCACACAATTCCACAATTCCCCATCGTAAATCCAGTCTAGGTAAGCAGACCGTTCTAGGCAAAGTTATCACGAACACATATTAGGCAGTTAAGCAAGAGATACCCTGGATATGTACATACTGGAGTACAGTATTAAGGAAAACGTGTTATGATACATCCATGATGATTGCATGGTCATGGGTAAGAGGGCAGCTTGAAAGAAATGGAGATGCCGGCTACTTGCATCTCGGCGCGATGATAGGTAGGGTCCAGTGATTTTACAAGGTCTTGGCAGATCGACCCCACGAAAAAAAAAGTACTTCAAGATACTTAGGTACATTCATGCACAAGTTAGGTCCTTAAGTAAAGTTCGATGGTGGGGGACTTATATTAAGCCATACACAAACTTGCATAATAAAAACCGTTGGAGGAATATTTGAAGATTTTTCGATAATCGTACCTGAAATCTGATATTCACTTTCACGTGTAAGTGAGATACTATTATCCACGGAATATAAGCCCAACACATTTCAAGTTTCGACGCATTACGATACCCTCTTTTCTAGGCCAAATAAACTAGGATAAACGAACTTCCAAGTCAAGATTCTTGTTTCGTTCATCATGGGTAAATCCCGTCGGAACAGAGCCAAAGGGGGCCACCACCCCGATCCGATCGGCAAACCAGTGAAGCCCCCTTCCGACCCGGAATTGGCAGCGCTCAGGGAGAAGAGCATCTTGCCCGTCTTAAGGGACCTTCAGAGCCCCGAGCCGAAATCTCGGACTGCCGCTGCCGGAGCCGTCGCCAACATAGTACAGGATGCTAGGTGCCGGAAGTTACTTCTACGAGAGAAGATCGTTCACATTCTCCTCAATGAGACATTGGCTGATACGAGCCTGGAGAGCCGAGCTGCTGGATGGGAAATTCTCCGTGTTCTTACCGCCGAGGAAGAGCCAGATTTCTGTATTCACTTATATCGACTAGATATCCTGACTGCTATGTCACATGCCTGCTTTAATGTAAGACATGAATATCCATGTGTTATTATATGGGTATAAATCATTAACAATCGCATAGATCAGGAAGACTCTTACGACGCAGCATCCCGTCTTCAGCAAAACCACGAAGGCTGAGCAGAACGTCGTCTGGAGCATCACGGAGTCAATTCTCTCTATCCTCTCAGCTCTAGCCGAAGCGCACGATGAAGCGTTGGAAGCAGCCGTTCGCAACGAGGCCATCGTTCGGCTTTTCTTCATCCTCCTAAACATCAACACTACGACCGGCCCGGTCCTGAACAGCGCTCTGTCGTGTATGATAACACTAACCGAGGATAACCAGCACTTCGCGGAAGCAATCATTGCTGATAACGCCACTGGGTGTTACAATCGCCTTACCACGTTCAAGAACAGTGATGGCTACAAGGCAGTTCTAGCATCCGCCGTGCTGCACAATATTTTCTCTGCCTTGCAATGGAATGACCAAAATCCCGGCAAGAATGGCGCTTGCGATGCTGTCCTCATCCCCGTTCTTTCTAGGGCACTCCACAGCACTCAGCTGAAGGGAAGCACACCAAGAGGCGAAGGGTCTATGATTCCGGCGGAGGTCGTGCAGTTGGCACTAGAAGTCCTAGCCTCTATCGGTACTGATCTCCAGGGAACGTTCGACAAGGGTAGCTCTAAAAAGGTAAAGAAGCCGGTCGAATCCATTGATAAGGACGTCGCCATGGAAACCGACAGTGGTGATGAGCAGCTTTCCGATAATGAGTTAGCTGAAGAGGATGATGATATGGACGAAGATGAAATGGAAGCGGATATGGAGATGGTCACTGGAGTAGATGGTGACGATAAGCCCGAGGGCATCGACGACTTGCCGACCCTAAAAGCGCTCCTGCATACCGCAATCCCGCGTATCATGGGACTCATCCAAGCTTGCAGCAGTGACGACGAAGCCTCAAAATTGATTCTCAACCATGCCATAACAGCCCTGAATAACATCTCCTGGACAGTCAGTTGTTTCGATTTCGACGATAAATCAAATACAGCAATATTGCGAGCCTGGACACCGGTGGCGCACAGGCTTTGGGAACAGGTAGTAGCCACTGTTCTCTCGAATGACACGAGCGATATTCAGCTTGCGGCAATCGTGACGAGTCTCGCATGGGCTGTTGCGAGGACGCTGCATGGTCAGACATTCCTCAACGGCGATGAACCGAAGAAGTTTGTATCACTCTACCACGCATCCAGAAACCTCAATGAGGATCTAGATGATCCATTCCAAGGCCTGGGCGTCAAGTGCATTGGCGTTCTGGGACAGCTCGCGCTTGCGGCACCAAGTCCTTTGAATCGAGAGATAGGCATCTTCCTCGTGACTGTGGTGAAGGGTTTACCCGAGACACCGGCCGCAGATGTTGTAGAAGCCCTGAACCAAGTCTTCGACATCTATGGTGACGAGAACAAGGAGTGGGATAAAGATGTCTTCTGGAAAAACAACTTTTTACACCATCTGCAGGAGGTCGTTTCATTGGTGAAGGTTATGGTAAAGACGATTGACAAGAGAACATCAAATGAGTTGCGCGTGCGTGCCGAGGATGCGAACTTGAATCTTTCCAGATTCATACAGTATAAGCAAAAACATCGACCATGAACTCGATGAATCAGCTGAAAAAAGGAGACATGGTTAGGGTTGGCAGTGTTGGTGAACTTAAAAAGCAAGGAACAGAAGTCTACGATGTCAAGGTGGTAATTCCCGGTGGACTTTGTCTATCGGATAGGCCTAGCTGTGGAGGGGGAAGTATCGAGAATGTCACTGTATCTTTGGCCCTCCAGTGATCTAGGATCATGGAGACAAGTAGTGACATGTTCTTGTCGTCGCCTTGCTACGATAGGTCTGCTGCTGTGTGTAATCATCACGAGCCGTGGAAATTTAATAAAGCCACATGCAGACTCACCTTGATATCCTATCCCGTTTGGCATGTCGATGTATGAGCTTAAGTGGATGGAGCCACAGCCAAGCTGGGGAACGACAGATTCGGTCTCAATGTCACTAAGGGAGTTAGGCTCATAGAAATTTCGGTCTATCAATAAAACTCACGTCGTAGCCCATGAATGTGTATCCTTCACTCTTGATTCCGACTTAGAAGTCGTTCGAACGCCGTCGAGTGCGCAGTCCCCGAAAACAAACAAATTCAACCAGCCCATTTCCCTAATCAGAACCACACATAACTCAGCCAATGGGCTTGAGCTTCTTTTTCTTCTTCTTGTCGTCGCCGGATTTGGACTTCTGAAACTGACGCCAGCTGTCAATGCGCTGGTCTCGCGTGCTCTCCCAGTCCTGCTCGTGCTGTCTCTTGCGTTTACGTTGGTCAATTTCCTCGTCGGCCCTGCGCTGCTCGCGGCCTTCCTCTTGCATCTGGGCCTTCATCTGGCGCTTCCGTCTCATCTCGTTGTCGATGAGGACCTCGCGCGTCTTGTCGCGCCACGTCTTGGCAAACTCCTCCGTCTTCAGCTCCGGGCTGTCGACGGTCCACTTGTTGTCGCGGATCAGCAGCATGCGCGCGTCGGCAATCGCCTCGTCAAGCCGCTCTCGGTGCTTCTCATCCATCAGTTCGGTCTGCGCCTTCTTCAGGCGGTCGAAGGCATCCGGTGCTAGTGGGTTCTTCGTCTTGTCTGGATGGATCAGTAGTGACTTCTTGCGGTAGGTCATCTTGATATCGGACTCGGGGACGCCGGGGTTCAGATCTAGAACGGCGTAGCTGTGAGGGGGGTTAGTTATGTTTCTTCTATTGGTAGTAATACGCAAATAGGACTTACGCATCCAAGCGGAAAGCCTTCAAGATACGATCAATCTCGGCATCCTGAATTGAACTGTGTTAGTAAATACGAATCAAGTGACGGAGATAAGAGGTCAACTTGCTTTGTCAAACTCCTTGGATTCGGACTCCAGGGCGTCGAGCGCATCAAGTGCGTCCTTATCCTCAACAGGATCCTTTTGTTTGGACGCCATAATGACCATGCGAACAAATTCTTAACGAGTGAAGATGGGGATGATGACGGCTGAAAGAGTCGAGTATCGAATCTCGGTGAAATAGGAGAGGGCGAGAATGTTGGTGTAAGATGGAAGTTCCAAAGGTTCGACCGGGGCGAAGCGATAAGAAGTTTACGATAAGTTGTTTTACATTCATTTAAGAGTTTCCCCACTTTCTATAGATATAGCGGGGCTAGTACCTACTTGAGGTATTCTACATCGGTACATAGGTAATCAATGTGCCGGTTTCCACTTGGGACGTAGGTACCCACTAATAGCTATCGATAACGTCGATAATGCTCTGGAACATTGTAACTTTTACAAAAAAAAAAAAAAGTTCTTGACCTGCCCCACGATAAGCTTGCGACGAAGTCGTATGCAATATATTGAATCTCGACCAACTTATTAGAAGCTCGTCGCAATATCGATTCGATTTGAATATCCATGTAGGCGCCGTATCTATTCACAAATACGTTCCCAACATGCCACCACGCGCGGTCTCACCGGCGCGGTCTGAGAACGAAATCGATATCCTCGGCTCTCTGTTCACTGATAGTACCGGCATTTCTGGAGGAAATAATAGAAAGAACACGGCGCAAGATGATCTTGGGTTCGACTTCCTGGACGGTGGTGAGGATGGCGAAGATGATGGCGACGAGGCTTTCATTGCCCTTAAACAGGCGGCTTCGTTCAGAAAATCTGGTAACGTGAAGGGGAAGTCTGTCAAGAAGGGTGGTGGCTTTCAGGCTATGGGTTCGTATATTTCACCCGGCAAGATATAGTTTTCCTGGATAGCTAACATATGCGACTGATAATAGGGCTCAATGCGAATCTACTAAGGGCCATCACGAGGAAGGGGTTCTCAGTCCCTACCCCTATCCAGCGCAAAGCTATACCGTTGATCATGCAGAGGAAAGATGTTGTCGGCATGGCGAGAACAGGGTCCGGAAAGACAGCTGCTTTCGTCATACCTATGATAGAGCGTCTGAGAGCTCACAGTGCCACCGTTGGCGCAAGAGCGCTAATCCTTTCGCCGTCTCGAGAACTTGCTATCCAAACCTTGAAGGTCGTGAAGGAGTTTGGCCGCGGGACGGACCTGAAATGTGTGCTCCTTGTCGGTGGTGATAGTTTGGAGGAGCAGTTCAGCTCCATGACGTCGAATCCCGATATTGTCATTGCCACCCCCGGACGATTTCTGCATCTCAAGGTCGAGATGTCTCTCGATCTATCTTCGATTCAGTATGTCGTCTTTGATGAAGCGGACAGGCTTTTCGAGATGGGTTTCGCTGCCCAACTTACCGAGATCTTGCACGCGCTACCCTTATCGAGGCAGAGTTTACTCTTTTCAGCCACTTTGCCTGCTTCGCTAGTCGAGTTTGCCCGTGCGGGCTTGCAGGATCCAAGTCTTGTTCGTCTAGATGCTGAGACGAAGATCTCACCTGACCTCCAGTCAGCATTCTTCAGCGTCAAAAGTGCTGAGAAGGAAGGTGCTCTTCTCCATATCCTACACGATATCATCAAAATGCCCACAGGACTGCCAGAAGGAGTCCAGCCAGAGTCGGAAAACTCTTCAAAAAAGAGAAAACGGGGATCAGATGCACCCAGGGGAAAGGAAAAGCCGACGGAACATTCAACGATCATCTTCACTGCCACCAAACATCACGTCGAATACATACAATCTCTACTAAATGAATCAGGATTCGCAGTCTCGTACGTCTACGGATCTCTAGATCAGACGGCCAGAAAAGAACAAGTAGAAAACTTCAGACGCGGCCGTTCCAACATCCTAGTTGTGACGGACGTTGCCGCGCGAGGTATCGATATTCCTATTCTCGCTAACGTGATCAACTATGATTTCCCTCCACAACCTAAAATCTACGTCCATCGAGTTGGTCGCACGGCAAGAGCTGGACAGAGAGGTTGGAGTTACAGTCTCGTCAGAGATACGGATGCGCCATATCTATTAGATCTGCAGTTGTTCCTAGGCAAGAAACTTGTGCTCGGCAAAGAAGCCAAGGAGTCTGCGAAATTCACAGAGGATATTGCTGTCGGTGCGCCAATAAGGAGTAAAGTGGAGTCCAACGTGGAGTGGCTCAACAAAGTCTTGGGCGAGAGCGAAGACATCCGTTCTCTCCGTCAAGTGGCGGGAAAGGCCGAGAAATTATATCTGAGAACTCGCAATTCAGCGTCTAGCCAGAGCGCCCGGCGAGCTAGGGAAATCGTTGCGTCAAAGGGCTGGATGCAATTACACGCCATCTTCGGCGATCAGCTGGGAGATGCCGAGGATGCTCGTGCTGAGATGTTGGCGAAGATCAGCGGCTTCAAGCCACAAGAGACCATCTTTGAAATTGGCAGAACTGCTAAGGCGGGTCGGAACGACGCGGCTGAAGTCATGAAGACAATCCGCGAACGTTTCGGCCCTCGAAAGTCTGCTAAAGACGCAGATGACCTCGTCGAAGAACCCGAAGAAGCCATGGAAATCGATGGCGCAGATGGATTCGACGAAGACGAGATGGTCGTAGATGAACAAGAAGACAGTATATCCGACGACGACGAAGAAGCCGCCGAAGCTTCCGACTCCGACCTCGAAGTCACCATCTCCAACCACACCAACACCGCCTCCAAATCCAAAGACCCCAGCGCCTCCTACCAGGACAGCGAGATCTTCATGTCCTACCAGCCTCGCACCGTCAACGCGGCCGAGGAGCGCGGGTACGGCGTGCACTCCGGGTCGAACTCGCTGTCGCACGGGCACCCGACCGCGAGCTTCGTCGAGGCGGCGCGGGGCCTGACCATGGACCTGACCAACGACGAGGGCGCCAAGAACTTCGGCGTGCCGTCGCGGTCGCGCGTGCGCTGGGACAAGAAGTCCGGCAAGTACGTCTCGCGCGACAACGACGACGACGGGTCCCGCGCCCAGGCCTCCGGCGGCGGGAAACGCCTCGTCCGCGGCGAGAGCGGCGTCAAGATCGCCGCCAGCTTCCAGAGCGGCCGCTTCGACAAGTGGCGCAAGGCCCAGCGCATCGGCCGCCTCCCGCGCGTCGGCGACTTCGAGAAGAAGCCCTTCGGCGGCGGCGGTAACCAGGCCGGTCCGCGCGACCCAGGTGGTAGGTACAGGCACACGCAGGACAAGGCCCCCAAGGCGGCGGACAAGTACCGCGACGACTACCACGTGCGCAAGCAGCGCGTCGCCGAGGCCAAGGAGAAGCGCGTCGGCCGCTTCAAGGACGGCGAGGGCAGCAGGAAGGAGATCAAGAGCGCGGATGACATACGCAAGGCGAGGGTCGTCAAGGAGAAGAAGAAGGCCAAGAACGCGAGGCCGTCGAGGAGGTGAGGGGTTGGTAGCCCCTATTTTACCTACTTGGGATCACTTATATAGGATGCGAGATAGTATTGTTCAATACGAGCAAGACATAATATCATCACGCACAAAAGACGAAAAAGTCTCAATTGTTTCCATCGTTTAATGCATGAGACCAAAGCAAGGTCGCTGCCTAATTTTGCGATGCTCGGCGCTGCATTATTTGTGCTTTTTTAATAGTACAAGTTCCACCAACTGACGACCATGTTCCCACCACTCCAGCCTTCACCATATGGGCCATGCTCCAAGGTAGTTTCAGTTCATGTCAATCCGTCCCAATTATTCATTTTCCATCATCCCAGTCCGGATTCTAGTAGATGTAAGTTAGTCTTTAGCACCGTAGAGTGAATTAGTGGCATTCTGAGAGGGGTTGAGTCTTACCTTGCGAAGTATCACGAGACCCTCCATTGTACTGCTGAGGCTGATGTACTCTTCGTCTTCTAGTTCCGCTCGCTCGCCATATGCTAGAAGCACGGGCGTGCTTTGCGTTTGCCATCCGGTGATCGTCTTGGGTCGACCTGCTTGGCCGACCACGTCGACAGCTTGACCAACACGGACGTTGACCGTTAAGGGGTTTAGTTCCTCGTCCAACGTGACTAGGAAGCGGGGATGCATGGCTGTGATGAGGAAGTATAGGAGGTAATGGGAATTAGAAGTAACGAATTGCTTGGCATCAATCATGGCAACAAGAATGGCGAGCAGACCGGAGGTCGCCACCCTAGAGAGGATCTGCCGGTCTGTGTGGAAAGGGTTCAATGACATGGTCCCCTTGCCCATATGTAAGAGGCCCTGCGCGATACGAACCATAAACAGAGACTCTTGATCTCTGTGGTAGTAGCTGGCCAATTGCCGAAGGAGTTGAGCAAGTCTGGCGTTGTTCGTGCCGGCACCCAGCAACCCCATAGCAAAGATTGCATTTATCGCGACATCGTTGTCGTTATCGTGACTATACCGGGATAGTGTATCGTAGACCTTCATTTGTGGGTTGCTGGGGCTGACCAAAGCCATGGCCAGCGGCACGACACGTCGAATGTTGGCTTCACCGTAGTGCATGAGGTGGCCAAACTGGCGCAGGACCATCTCTTGCCCGACATCTTCGCCCATCGCGACCAGCGCAATTCCAAGAACTGCATACATTTGTAATAGCTCCTCGCCCTTCTTATCTTCCGAGTCAGCATCGATATGCTCGTTGCAGATGTGTAGTAGTTCTTGGATTTTCAAGACAGCTCCGGTGCCAGCCCAGGCACAGACCTCGCAAAGAGTTGCAGTCGGTCGACCCATGGGGTGAGGCACGGCCTTTAACGTCTCTAGAATAACATCAACCTCTTCCTGGCGGCCGAAGTAGAGAAGTCCAAGACCCAGAGCCAAGAATCGAACCCACTTATCAGAAAACTGGTTGCCACGGTCTTCGTCCATAAGAACACTCATTATTTCCTCGGTTGCTGTTGGATTAGCCGAACCGACGCAGGTCATACCGCAGGCCAGCGCAGCCATCGCAGCCGTCTGCATTTCACTATCCGGATTAGTGACAATGGGCAGCAGATGCTCCAAAACCTCCTCCTTATGAGATCCGGCATAGGATAGTCCGAGGCCCATTATTGCAGTTGTCCTTACAAGAGGATTCTTATGCTCAAGCTTCTCCGGATCGGCCAACAGGGCTAAACTAGGGTCGCTGTCCATACGAACGCCCGAGGTCATTATGCCAATAGCAAGCATACTTCCTGCAACGATCAGGGGTTCTTGTGAATAAGTGTATTTGTCGATCTTATCGAGTCCGTTTTCGACGTCCCACATCAGGAGCGTACCAAGTGAGGCGACGGTTGACACCATACCCTCATCCTTCGTCTTCCACACCCAGGACTCCTTGTCCTCGGCGACAAGCATCATCTTGTCATTGCCGAAGCCGGCATTGACAAAAGCATTAACGAATGCAGCGGCAAGATTGTGTCGTGCAGAGTCCAAGTTCGTCATTCCGGCGACGCGACTACTCTCCAAATGGCTCTTATAAATGTCTTCAGTGGTTTTAGGTTCGAGAATGTTCAATTCCTTGCCCAGAACCTTGTAGTAATCAGCTAGTTTTACGTTTGACACAGTATCTTCAATATCCTGCGCATCTTTCTGGGAGCCAACCGTGTTCCTGTGGACGTTGACCCAACTCTTCTGGCGACCAATCAAGAAGCCCATCTGTTTCTTCAACGCCAGATCTGACGTGGAGTCAAAGACACTAGAGATAAGATCCAGGTCATTAAGCCGGATAGCAATGTTCATCGCTGGAGTGACTTCTTTGTAGGCCATATAGATTTTATAGGCGGTTCGAAGGAATTGATCGTTCTCGGGGTAAGTCAAGAGGTTGACCATGCTGACGAGGTACAAGCAGACACGGGAATAAGTATTCTCGTCGACGAACTTGGGGAGCTCTTCTATGATCTCAAGTTCGCTCATGAGATCGACAGCATCTGCCTCAGCATTGCTCTTCAAGAACAGTGGCACGAGGATCAGTGCGAGATCTATCAAGTCCTTGACAGGCTCCTCCGCAGCGACTCGTTTCGCGTATACCTCGCCAATCTCCAAGGCCAAGTGACGCACATATTCGTGGCCCCATGACCCTATGTCTTGCGTTGGTGATAGTAGGCGGTACTTCAGGGTGTCCTGGCGGTCTTCATCCGAGAACGTCATACCTATGACGGATAGAACGTCCGCCAGCGACGATTTGTCATCACCCTCAGGCCACTCATCATAGAGTTTTGTCATAACTGGATAGTGCGGTCTTAGGAACTTCAACGGTTTCGGTACTGCCGTCATAGAGGATGTCGAGGTCTTGATGGAAGTCTTCATGGCTTCCAAGGCCGGTTTGTAAAGGGATGCATCGGACTCCTACCAACTTTTTGTTAGCGCTTCTAAAAGGATAAATAGCTTAGAGGAATTCATCATCGTACCGTCAATCGCTCTACAAACATATCAAGCTCACTCTTGAGTTGTTGATCCTCCTCGCTGAGATCCTCCGCAGCTACATAACTGTTAGCATGGGTGCCCGACCCAACAAATGGGAAGAAAACACACAGTCGATCTTGTCCTCATCTTTCTTGCCGTTTGCTTGAGGTTGACCATCTTTGCCTTTTTTATTCTCGTCGGCTTTGTTATCGACTGCCTTGCCTTTTCCCTTGTCGGTCGACGTAGGCTGGTTACTGCTCGGCGCCATTATCGTCGTCGTCGAGGGGGGACGGAAGGCGAATGTGGTAGCAGATACAAATTAGAGAATAAGCTCCGAGCCGACTTGCTCGAATGAAAAGAATTCAGTAAGTAGATGAACTACTTAAAATATTAATACGATGGGGGTGTGTGTGTTGATGTTTAAATGTGAAAGTGGAATGAAAACGAATTATCGATTTAGTGTGTATGTGTTGTGTTGGGGTTAAGTTGAAAAAACCGATAAGCTTTCTCGAGATTGAAAGCTTCTTGCGGATCAGGTCGAAGCTCTCTAAACGCAAGGCGGAAAGAGGTTTACCATTACGCGACTGCTCTGCCGCCTATTGCTTAGTATTGTTTGAACGTGGTCAGTGCTTTCAAAAGGTGCCGCAGCCTTCTGATTTATTGAAGTCGAACTAACCAATGAAAATAGCGGGCAGGTTTTAAGTTTACATCCAATGAAAAAGCAAAAGAATTTCCAAAGATCTAACCAATCAAAATGATTTAACTCAGCTTTCTTATTTCGGTACATCACCTGGGCACCTGCAAGGTACTCAAATTTTATCTTATCATAGATTAGATTGCCCACCTTAGATTTTTGTACAGAATTTGGTGGGGTTCTGATGCTTCAATTTAGGTACTGACAAACGCTTTATCTCAATATAAGAACTACCGAACTCCTGGTTCCTCCTATTATGTGCATCTAATATACCAATTCAATAAAAATATCAGACAAACTATCCCAAGGTCGAATCATCATAAGATTTCCTCGCAAAAGGCGAAGGTTCCACAGCCATGAAGCTCGATACCAAAGCCATGCGGCACCTCACGGCGGAGGACTGGCGAGTCCTCACAGCCGTATGAGCCCCTTTACCCCTATTCCCGTCCGCAAAACTTCCATAACTAACTAGCAATTCGATAGGTCGAGATAGGCAGTAGAAACCACGAAATAATACCCACGCCCCTCATCGAATCCCTCTCAAAACTCCGCGGCGGCGCAAGCCGTGTCCACAAGTCCATATCGGCGCTCGCCAAAGTCGGGCTGATCGCACGGCTCAAGGAGGCCAAATACGACGGATACCGGTTAACATACGGCGGCATGGACTACCTAGCCCTGCACACGTACGCCAGCCGCAAGCAGGTGTACAGCGTGGGGAACCGCGTGGGCGTCGGCAAGGAGAGCGACATCATCGTGGTAGCCGACGACGACGGCGCGCAGCTCGTGCTCAAGATCCACCGCCTGGGCCGCATCTCCTTCCGCACTGTCAAGTCCAACCGGGACTACCTCCGGAAGCGGCAGGGCGGCAGCTGGATGTACCTGTCGCGCCTGGCCGCGGAGAAGGAGTACGCCTTCATGCGCGCGCTGCGGGACGAGGGCTTCCTCGTGCCGGCGCCCATAGCGCAGAGCCGGCACACCGTGCTCATGGAGTACGTCGACGGCTTCCCGCTGCGGCAGATCTCCTCGGTCCCGGACCCCGCGGCCCTGTACGCGGAGTTGATCTCCTTGATCCTGCGGTTGGCGAAGCACGGCCTGATCCACGGAGATTTCAACGAGTTCAACATCTTGATCAAGGAGGAAAGAGCCCAGCCCTCCCCCAAGGGCAAAGAATCAGAGGAAACAACAGAGCAGGAGAAGGAAAAAGTCACAGTGACACCCGTCCTGATCGACTTTCCGCAGATGGTATCCATGGACCACCAGAACGCCGAGATGTACTTCGACCGCGATGTCAACTGCGTCAAGCGCTTCTTCGAGCGCCGCTTCCACTTCGTCGGCACGCAGCCGGGCCCTTTCTTCCGGGACGCCAAGAAGACGGTGGGGAGAGACGGTGCCAAGAGGCTCGATGCCGCCGTCGAGGCCTCCGGTTTCTCCAAGAAGGCGCTCAAGGACTTGGAGGCCGCTATCAGGGAGCAGCAGGCGACGAGGGGAGAACAGTCCGGCTCGGGAGAGGAAGAAGAAGAAGACGATAACGATGATGACGACGTGGCCTCTGCGGACGATGACGCTAGTGAAGAAGGGGATAAAGAGATCGATGAGCCCAATGCTAAGGGGGACGGTCAAGAGGCCTATAGCTCGGGCATATACATGGAGAAGCTTTCGATCGGTAACGAGACATGACTAAGTGAATAAATACCATACTACCTACCGACCAATATTCATTGATACCCCATTTAAACAAATGCGTACCTCTTATTTCGTGGATAACGTTCTGACTTACGAAGGGCGTTAGGCATACTGGTTGTTACCACAAATTTGATCACAATTACTAGAAGCATAATTGTTCAGATCCGAAGATCTCATATTCATGTCTACCTAATTATCTGTAAACACCAAGCCTCTGCTTTCGTCGAATAAAGGAAAAGAATACAGAAGATTAAAAGACGTATGGGTAAAAATGAGAAGGTCCAACCTGCCAAAACCTGCCATGCGCACAATTGTCCATGTATCGTCCACTAATAAGCGTCATGATGATAGGCAGTGACATACCGACTCGTTCCTCAGAAGTCAGGAAAGAAAGTTAGAAGGAAACTACCAAAAGAAAAAAACTCGACTCGAAAAAAACACGACAACAGGACCAGATCATGCAATCATGCAACTTGACAACCATGCCATGTATCGATGATGCTCCGTGGAGACAAATATGCCATGTCATCGATCGTGTGGCGCCAACAACAATACCATGTTAGCGAGATATCTATCGAGATATCTGCCAAAAGTGGTGTGCCACGCGAGTACTAGAATGCACTGCGGCCAACAATACTAGAGAGACCACAAAATCACTCCTTCTCCTGCTTCACCGGGGACGATTGGTTACTACCGTGAGCAACCAAAGGCGACTCGACTCGAATCTCGACACCGTCGCCGGCTCTAACATCTCATTAGTGTTTACGCCCCTTTCTGGCTTGCTTAGCGCGCCCATACCGGGGTCCACGAGGGTTCGGACCAGCCCAGGTAGCACCTCCCTGTGGACGACCATTCTGGGTACGGCCATTCTGAGGAGCCGCGGGAAGGGCGTTCTGGGCGGGGTCACTAGAGAAATACAAGTTAGCCGAAGTGCAGTTGAACATCGTGGGAGACCCGAGAATACCTTTGGACGCCACCGTTGTTACGATAAGGCAGAGCGTTGCTCATGCCCACAAGAGTCGTGCCATAAGCACTCACATTGTACTCGTTAGTACGCCACTGGCGGCGCTTAGCCGTAACCCGCTTCAGCTCCTTTTGGCGCTGCGAATCCGCATAACGGATTTGTAAGGGAAGACCCTCACGACCGAGACTCATGCCTTGGAACTCTCGAATAATCTCGTCACAGACCTCGCGACTCTCAAAGCTAGGAGCAGCGTTAGATATTTATAAATTCAGAAGCATTCTCGAATTAATCTTACCGAGCGAAACCGACACCTCGGCTCACGTGAGTAACCTGGTCCTCAAGAACCTTGCTAGAGAGGACAGTATAACACTCAAAGAGAGTGTTGATTTCCTGTAGTCGTAAGACATTGTATGCCTTGGTACGAATAAAGTATCTTACCAGTTCTCGCCAGCTTCGTGGCAGGTTAGAGAGGTACAGGTTCGTCGTCGATGGGTCTCCTTCCTGTCTAAGACGGGAGTTAAACGATTCCTAAATTCATGTTAGCCCTTTAATAATCCGTATACCCACCAGTCATCATAATTGGGTGTCAACACTTGCCCTTGCGAACCCAACTTCATAGCCGCGACGGTAGAATCCGCGAATGCAGTTCTCAGAGTCACGAACGTCGTAGAACTTCGCGAAGCCAAAGCTAAATTCCGCATTAGTCGGCAATTTGAATTTAGCAGGAGGGAAATATATCACTCACCCTTTGCAGGCTCCCGTGTTGGCATCAATAATAGCCTTAGATGTCTCGACCCTACCGAAGCGCTCTGTATACTTCAGTAAGATAGCGTCATCAGTAGTAGGGTGGAAGCCGCGGATGTAAACATTGCGGTTTCCAGGCAGGGGATTGACGAGGCTCTGCTCAAGAGTCTTCATATTCTCCTGGGGAGTGAAGACAGCTGGGATAGCGAAAGGGATGCTAGGCTCCCGATCGAGCAGAGGAGACTTGGGCTCCTGGATGGCTTCGGCAGCCACAATCTGATGTGGTGACGGAGTCGTATAGGTCGAGCGATCAAAGACGCGAGGTCCCTGGTCTCGAGAGGCCATGCTTCCGAGGAAGGGGGTAGCCGGGGTAGACTCATTCGTAGAGTACGATGAGCGTCGGATATCCAAGCCTGGGACGTCTCGAGAACTATTGTCAGCACGCTCGTGCGCCATGCCAGCACGACCTGGGGTGTACGGTGCAAAGGCATAGATCGGACCATTCGGGTTGTTATAACCAGGCTGAACAAGATAGGGGGCGCCATTGGGGACCTGATACGCCTCGTGTTGAGCTGGTGTATAGCCAAGGGTCGGAATGCCATAAGGGACACCGCCGGTCGGTATTCCGGAAGGTGAGACGGCGACCTGGATAAAACGGCCGTCACCAGTTGCCATAGGCATCATTCCCGGAATATGAGGGACACCGTTGATGCCAAGACCGCCGAACTGGCCCACCATCGAATTCATGTTGGCATCGACGACTGCGTGGCTCTGAATACCATTGCCGTTGGCACCGTCATGGGCACCAGAAACTTGGGAAGCACCCTGAGTAACAGTAGTTCCTTCTGCAGGGTTGAGGGAGGGCGCGCGAGGAGGCGCAACGTTCTCGAGACCCATGGCGCCGAGTCGATCAAATTCACGTCCTGTGCTGTTTTGCAAAACGTTGATTGTCAGTAACCTCGAAATAAAATCAACAGGCGGTAGCAGAGGGTAAATAGCTTGTGGGAGAGAAGGGAAATGTCAGATGTATGACACGAGGCCGCGAGCTCCAACAAAGATAATGAGGAGTATAGGGAAATGCCGAATGATGCAATTGGAATTTACATGATAAACATTGAGTGTAGAGAAACTCGACACTGATATCAATAATGATAGCACATAAGAGTTTCGATCCAAGGCAGGAGGCAAGTACAAAAAATGATACAGGGTTGGTAGTGCGGGTTTAGGAGAGATAAGGAATAGTAAGATAGATGTCAAAGATAAAATAAAAATGTGCAATTTGGTCTCGACTTCAAAAGAGAAAATGGGTGTGCCAGTATTTGTATATGTATACGAGTTCGTGGGTCGTTGATATCAAGTATATCGATGGATGTGTGTTGATGATTTTATGAGTAGGGGGTAGCACATACCGTAGTAAGAAGAGCTCTAACTCAGCGTCCTCTGGATATTTGCTGTAAGGAGCAGGAAGGGGTCTATAAGAGAGATAATTAGCATCAGGCTACAGAAAAGGAAGTAGACGACTCCAGGGAAGCTGAAGCTAGAGAATAGGCCACAATCCCACACCTAGGGAACATTGGTCAGGTAGTGAGCGGGAGTAGTAACAGTGGTAGCATCGGTGGTGATGATTGTGCTATTGTGGCAAGAAAGTGATTGTGTCTTTAATTCAAGGGAAGGGAGGGAAAATCGAACAACGAGTGAAGATGTTTCTCAAGATGTTGTCTAGGAACAGACATCAAAGGTAAATACGCCAACCTTGAAAATTCTGGCTGGTAATGCCGATGCTGTTGGTACCAAGACGATCGTGATGAAGCGAGCGGGTCCGAGTAAAATAGAGTAGCTAGAGAGCAAGATTGGAAACAAAGAGATCGTGTGTTGGATGAGTTGATGCTATGCTGGGGAATCAAGTGAAAGGGAAGAAGGAAAAGAGATGGAGGATTGAGGAGAAGAAAAGAAAGATATCAGATATCATGAGTGGGGAAAGAAAACATTGGTGACATAAGGGTAGTCGTGCTTACCTTTCATCGTCTTGACCATCCTGGTCGTTGCGGTGGTTGGAAGGCATGATGAACTTCCAAGTCGATGCTGAAGTAGTAGCAACGATGTCTATACAGGAAGGGACGAAGATACCCTTGTGAATATCGCAAGATGCGACGACTTGACAATACAATGATGATCTTACAAAGTTGAATGCGCAACAATGCGATCTAAGGATGCAACTAGAAATGTTGATCAAAAGATGCAAGAGTAAAGATATGGGTGAATTAATAAGTAGTAAGTGCAAATTCGAATGCTGGAAACGAAAGCGATAGAATAGAATGAAGTGAAAAGACGAAATATAAAGTAAAGAAAGTAACGAATTGAAGCGGGTAAAGAATGGCGAAGAAAGTAAGTAATGGAAACGAATGAAGAGTGGTGAAGGGAAGGAGAAAAAAAAGAACGTTGTGTGTGAAGATTTCGTGTTTATATACTAAAGGGGGCTAAAGGGGGGGACACGGCTGATTAGGAAAATACACCAAATTTTATTTTGGGGTTTGCCGGCGCATCTAAATCAGTAAACTACGTACCCTGACAGCTGGCAATCAGTCCTACATGTTATTCCATTTACGTACTAGCCATCAGATTTGGTACAATAGGTACCTGTTGACGCACATACCTACATACATCATAATGTATATCGATACATCTGGCAATACATCTGGCAATATACTTGACAATGTACCCACCAATGTCCCTATCGATGTACTCAGTTTTCAATCAAAATCAGCCTCATGAAAAATATTAATACAAGATACATACACCTTGCTGCCAGGTGAGCGTCGAACCTGCCCCCCCTTCATACCATATTGTATGGTGCCCACTACCCATAGGATAATCACCAACAATACCAGCAAAATTCTAATAGGAGGACTGCCTACTTATGTAAATGCATATATAAGAGTCAATAATTAATCTGAATTTATTTCTTATTTGTTTGTGATACTACTCTGATATTATCTACTACTAGTTATTGGGAGCAAGCCACCGAGACGTGATCCTCACTCACTTCAGTTGTTAATGGATTGGAATATCACGCCAACTTTATTGTTTATGTGTAAGACATGATTGAAGCATTGAGTGCGTCAACATGGAGATATTGAGGGCTGCCGTACTAATTTACTTAGTCGACGACATGTTACGGTTTTCACATAGGTTCAAGTGCCTGTCCTTTGTATCATTCAAGGTGATCTATTGATATGAAGGGAACATGTGTGATAAATATTACCCCGTATGGCGTGTGATTCTCGACAAGATGAATGCGCACTTGGAAGAAATGGTACTATACTGTTAAAAATAGAAGCATATTTGTAAATAGGAGCAAACGCAAGCATTGCCTAGCCTATTCTCCGAGGAGGCAATTGAACTTGTGGTAGGGGATATGGATAGCTTAGGCAAGGACAAAGCCGAGCTCGCTTCCACCGTTGTTGTATGAAACTATTTACGAATATCATCCACGGGTATGAACACGTCCCCTTGACAAGTGTGTTTGAAACAAGTAAACAACGACGTAATTTTAATTTATGTATTTAGTCTCTTCCTCGTAGAATTTTCACACGTCCTTTTCTTTAAATCTGGCTGCTCGACCTGGATATCATAACTAAGGATGTTTTCATTTGACATGTGGGGCTTGAGAAATATTAAATAATACGAAGACTCTGCATATAATTATGGAATTCTACTGGCCTGGATCCTTGAAATGTTTTTGTATAGATCTCAAGTGACGTTGGAATAAGCTAGCGAGAGCCTCAAAATCCCTATTTTCTCCCTACCGTGGAGCTAGAATGCCCACGTTATTGTTGTTTATCATTTCATATTTGTGTCTCGCCTCATATATGACTGGATGAAACAAGCTGTCTACTCGGACCACCAGTTAAGATATGGAATTGTGAGCTCGTTCTACCATCGAGCAAGCTTATAATGCACACAAGTGTTTCTCTTTACTCCGACACTACTAGTAGTAGGTACATGCCTAGACGTGAAGTTAGGCTCATTAGGAAGTAGAATTAGTCGTGGTAATATCGCGGTCCGGAGTAAACTTCCCAACCCCTATTTTACGTAAGCAACATACTTTACTAAGAGGCTTGGTATAACCCATTCTACAATTCTTGTAAACATTGACAGGTCGTGAAACACGACGAATGCCTACAGCAGGACGTCCCTGAAGCTTCGTGAGAGGAGTTCAGTTTTTGAAGTGCTTTATCAATCTAAATGAAAACCATTACGCAGGTAGTTATCAAAATATGTACGCAAAGAACACGCGGAACTCTTATTAGACCGCATATTGATACCCAGACCGAGATTCGTGCCATCGTGCAAGCAAGTCGCGCCAATAAAAGCCCACACCTCCGTGACTCCGAGGCAAGGCCAGTGGTGAATCTCTTCTATGCAAATCTATCTGCAATGCTCACCCTGCCATGCATTAAAACAAGCACACCGCTCCTTAACCCCCCTATGACCAGACATCCTCCTGCAAAATCGATTAGCATCTGTTGATAGCAAAGTGTAGACGACGTGTGGAAAGGAAGAACATATTGTGAAATGGTGTAAGGGACACATTGGCAGAGCTTACCTGGTATTGGTTCGAGGCTCTCATGTTCTTGACGATCTCTTCTGCTTTCGT
Organism: Jackrogersella minutella; assembly: GCA_022578535.1. NCBI lineage: Eukaryota > Fungi > Ascomycota > Sordariomycetes > Xylariales > Hypoxylaceae > Jackrogersella > Jackrogersella minutella. The sequence continues at coordinate 118,419 of MU388247.1, forward strand.
CTCGGGAATACCACGCTTCTCTGAAATGATCTGGGCCAATACAGTGTTGACTTCTCGAGCCATGTTTGCTGCGTCACCGCAAACGTAGATGTATGCCTTCTTTTCAAGAAGTTGGTTGACTTCCTCAGCTCTTTCCTTGAGACGATGTTGCACATATACCTTCTTGGGACCTTCTCGTGAGAATGCAGTGATCATCTCGAAGTTATCGCCGAGAGCTTTCTTGTAGTCCTGCTATATTGTGAGCCATGTTCTTGATTTAGGGTTAAAATTAAACATACCTCCCATTCCGATTCATACATGAAATCCTCATTCCGCTTTCGGCAACCAAAGAAAAGCAGTGTACGGCCAACATTCTCCCCAGACTCGGCCAATTTCGCACGTTCCTGGACGAACCCACGGAAGGGGGCGACACCAGTGCCAGGTCCGATGAGGATAATGGGCTTGGAGGGATCAGAAGGCAGCTTGAAGTTCGAGTGGCGGACGTGTACAGGCACATGGATGCCGTCATACTTATTCCTTGGTCCATGGATTTCGTAGGTGAGCCCGAACGGTTCAGGATTAGGATCGCCGTTTTGCTTTTGTTTGAGAGCAAGCAGGTAGTTGGTGGCCACACCCCTGAAGGGATCAGTACGGCCGGGGATCAACTGGTTTTCAACGACAGCAGTGACAGATATTTTCTTGGGTTGGACCAATGAAGACGAGGAGATGGAGTAGTATCGAGGTTGAAGCTTAGTAATGCCTTCAATGAATGCCGAGAAGGGGACGTTCTTCCACTCCTGTCCATTGCTGACAACACTTAGAGTCCTAGCGATGTTGTAATGATTCTTGCTGATCTTATCATGGAAATAGTCCTTGTCGCTACCTAACTTGGCCATTTCTGCCTTGGAAGCCTCATCAGGAGCAAATGCAGCTAGTGTACCTAAGAATTGACGAGATACGGGAGCACCAATTTCAAGGTGGTACCGGATGATGGCATCGTATGTTGTGGGGGTAGGGAATGGTACTTTAGCTGTGGGTTCAAGAGCCTTCACACTAATGACAGTATCCTTCTTGTCTTCGAGTGCCAGAATGCCAAGCAATAGATCAACCTCATGCCCGGCATTCGTCGGCCAGATAGCAATATGGTCACCGGTTTGGTACGTTAGATTAGAGCCGCTAATATCGACTTCCATATGAAGACAGTTTCTATCTTTAACGGAGAACAGTTCCTTGGACTCAGCAATGGGTGCGATGTACGGGTTGTGGGCATTGAAGGGACCTTTGGCCATTCCTTCGAGGTGCATTTTGTTGGGCTCGCCCAAATACACTTCGGGGGAATCCTTAGTGAGACCGTCCCGCTCAGTGATGCCGAAGACGGGTTCGTAGACAGCCTCGCGTTCTTCAAGACCCATCTTCTCCGTTAGCGCAGCCCACATGGGGTCTTTCCAGGCCAAAAAGTCTTCTTCCATAGTGCCGGCACCGTCATCACCCTCTCCAGCGTCGCCAATTCTGCCGGCACCTAATTTCTGTAAAGCGGCGTTGACATTGCGGACCATCGAGTTGTAGTGCTCATAGGTGTTGTTTCCTAAACCGAAAGCGACATAGTTGAGATTTGCGAGAGGGGGGTCCGCGCTTTGGGAGAAAGCCACGTCTTCACCAGTTATGAACTCGTAGAAGTCAACAGCGTTGTCGGTAGGCTCGCCTTCACCGTATGTGGCTAGGACGAACATAATGACCTTGTCGGAGGGGATCGCATCGAGGTTATCGTAGTCAAAGTCTTCGAGATCGGCTACCATAGTCTCCAGACCGAATCGACTCTTGCCCTCCTTGGCTAACCTGGAGGCGTAGTCCTCAGCGGTACCCGTTTGAGAGCCATAAAAGATGATACAGTTTTTGCCGGTTTCCTCTATTTTCTCGAGAATATTTCTTGTCTTTCCCGCCTTTACTCCGTTCCCGTTGGAAAACGCATTCGCGTACGGGTCTTTGGTAACGCCCCAGTATTTTCCCTTGGTAAAGTAGGCGGCAGTACCTACGAGGATAGCGGCGAGGACGACCATGTCCAGAGTGTCAAGTTGAGCCATCTTGACGGGCTGACCGGAAGTTGTAGACACGTTTCCCAGTTTCTGGTACGGACAAGGGTAGGTCGAGTGAAAAAGAGCGGAATCAATACGTCGAAAGCTAGGAAATTCCTATTCCTATTATATCAAGTCGCTCTACGTCGTAGAAAGGTGGTAGAACTGCGACAGCTACTGATCCACGATTTCTAAAGGAAAGGCGCTGCGACGCTGCAACGTGTCTTGGGTGCGTAGTCGGCCGAGGACCTAAAGGAAGGGCGAGTTTGGGGAACTCCTTGAAATTTCTTAGCTAAGAACGAAAAGGAACAAAAAAGAAAGCCACGCGAGATCTACAACGCAGCCGCGCGCATCCAAGACTAAATACTAGGAAGAGAATTAACCCCCGGTAATCGCAGTGTACAAAATGGGAAAAGGGATCATATGATTACGGTAAGAGGAAAAGAAGAGGGAACGTAGCCCCCTAGCTTAGGAAATGTTTGCGTGGTGTGTATTTGTGAGAGTTGCAAGATGGGGCTTAGGCTGGTGTGTGGGTTGTGGGTTGGGGAGAAGAATCGGAGGGAAGATTGACGACTGAGGTGCTCAGGTGGATGCGATATATGGGATACTTGCACATGTATTTACTCTAACTATTACTATTATGGGATTCAATATTCTCTCGTTTTCGAGATAAGCATAATAAGCGTGACTACTTCTTATGAGGGAAATAAATACTTGAGGTTAAGCAGACAATTGTTGGCGTTCGTCATGTATCGAATGATGTATCACTTTTTAGCTTAGATGATATGTGTTACCTTCTCTAGCCCTGGAGGTCCTGGCAGGACCCTCCGAAATGAGCATGGGATGTTCCTTTAGTACGTAGAAACCTGGAAGTATCCGTAACAAGCCCGGTTAAGCCACAACGAGTGTACTTGCCTCAAGTAGGTAATCACCCATCTTTCTACCTATTGAACATTGAAGTTAATAAAGATAAGCTTTTAGATCGCATCATTATTAACGTTTAATACTTATATGTACATAAGAATATGTTGGTCCTTTCAAGATTTTAGTCTACCTTCTTATTTGCATACTCTATAACGTCGTTCATCATCAACATAAGCATTTCTTTATTGCCGTGATGGCTTCGGGTTGGCAAAGCGGGAGACCATTGCGCTAAACTACCCTAATAACCCCTCGAGGACCCGATGCCAAATCAGCTGGAGATGCGCCGATGCCCGCGTTCAGGTCCACTGTCATCGGGATATCCAATCGGATATGGCTTGTGCATCTTCCAAGCTCGGCAATTCGTGGCTTGCACCAAAAGCAGATGTGCTCTGGCCTTCTCAGTATACCTACCTAGTGTATGAATGCACAACTTAGCAGCTTTCACCGGCTAGTCTCTCAGCCGATGGACGTGTTCGACTTCGGCATCTATTTTCTGGACTGCCCAGATGTTTTACCTAGGCAGCTAAAAGTAAGGATCTTCTTTTCCTGCCTTCCAAGTATATCTGTCATCTAAATCACGGTGAAAATAGGTGCCTAGCTCGCTCAGATGTTTTTTTTCTTTTTTTCTTTACGAATTTAATCCATATTTTGTCTGGGAAGCTTTGTATATCCATGGAATATACATAGAAGCTCGTTTCTCTCGTTCGATTTCCATAATTTTAGCAACTCTTCCCGTGTTTTACATGTAAGCCCTAATCATCCTAGCTTGCATGAATCGCATTCGTCAATGTAGATTCGCAGGATTGGTTACTCAGCTCTGTATGCTTGCTTATGGTCTTACAGCTGTCGAGGAATAAGCCCTTACACACTTTTATGCAGCATATAGATAAGGCATGCCCTCGTTAATAGAACAAGGAAATAAGCCATTCCATACGATGCCGGACGAATATGCACAACGTGGTCCTACAACTTGCGCCGTGATGCCGGACCGCCAGGACCGGATTTTGCAGTCCGGAGCCTCCGATTTTATACGGTAACCGATTCCGAGGACTGATGCAATTTAATTCCGGTTAATACTTGTAACATCAATAATAACTGGTATACGCGGAGACAATTTTAATTGTGCGGTGGTCTACGGCTTGTGGAGATCAGCCTACTATTTTTGGCCTCTCAACCCCAGATAATATCGACATACTAAGAACGTTCGAACTACGGTAAAGATATGAGAATATCCGACTAACTTTGGAACCTACCCCTATAGAGATTGCGTGCCTTTCCACCGCGGAGACCAACGTATTTTGCGAGATCTTGGACGATCGAGATAATTTCGTCATTTCACGGGGAGTGTACTTTCTAATTTCTCTTCACCAGAAAACTAGTAGCACACCTAAGATACTCCTAGGCGTGCTATTCGATTCGTTAGTTGAACTTCCATATTGACTTTTAGATGAGCTTCCCATCGCGGTCTTTGAGTATCTCAAAATCGATACGGATTGGTTACGTCTGGCGCTCTCTAACAACTTCCTCAGATCTTTCACGTTGTACTCATAGGGGTACACTGGCTGACTGGTGAGACCGTAACTTGGCTGGTCTTATCTTCGGCGTGGCTGGGATTGGCATCGTAAAGTGCATGTTGGCTAGAAATGAATGGCAGAGAAAGGCGACTATTTACGCTATTGGGTACAGAGGAAGCGCTACCTATAGAATGACGAGAAGGGTAAACCGATTGACCCGACTGAAAACACGAACGAATTCCGGTGCATGGAACGACATAAGCGATGGGATTTAGCAGCTCAATTATTTCCGCGGCAAGAGCATCGAGAACATAACGACTTGAACATGTTAAGGGTAAGTGTAGCTAAAGAGCCTATTATTTATAGGTACGAAGCCGCTTTTACATATGTACCTCCATGGATCTCAGGCTTTCTGGTCAATGATCGTCCGGCTTGCGGGGATATGATAACACCGGGCAGCAACCGGGCCACATCCAATGTATCCGGGATGCACATTTCAGACATCTGCACAATCTTATTTACACAATAGGTATGTGCAATGGTGTATGCAGAAGAAGATTCTTAACATCTATTATCTTGCAAAGTTTTTGGGTGGTTGTAGGTGTGCAAGGACAATAATCCAAAAGCAAAGGAAAAAAGAAAAGAAAAGGCTGAATCCATGACACCTATGGGATGAATGGAATCATTGGAATGCACTCACTTTCAAGTGTAAAGGCCCCCAAGGTCCCAGAACCAGAGGTCCCAGAGGGCCCGTCCGCCACGTGGGATACTGGCAAGCTGGTACAGTACGTAAAAATCCTGCGGGTTGTACAGTACCTGGAAGTTCCTGAAGGGACCAGCCAACCTTTCCCGCTACTGATCCGTAATAGGCCATAATAGTAGATGGCCCTTGCAGAAACATCCTTGCCCTGCATAGAGAACAAGCTAAAATGGCTGTGATTGACCTAGATTGACCTAGATTGACCTAGATTGACCTGAGCTAGGTGGTGGGACTTCAGGGAAAAGGATACAGTATATACAGTATCAGAAGCTAATTGGAGATGGGATGACCGCAGAGAGAAAGGATGAAAATATTTTAGAAGTTGTCTGGCTATGCTAGCTCCACGATAACCGACGAGTCGAACCAGTGAGACGGATCAGCTAACATACCATCAGGCATTGTTGGTTAAAATTGCATCGATTACATAGATGCCCATTCGCGATATGCAGTGACATGCCGCATGAGATATTCTACATCACATTTTCTCTTAAGTCATCATAACTTGATCAATACCTCCGAGTACTACTAGTACGGAAATACGTAAGAAATAGGGGACTTTGGAGGGGAAGATCTTTGGAGGAAAGAAAGAAGAATAAGAAGAAGCCCTAAGAAAAAGAAGCAAAAGAAGGAATAGAGGAAGAAGAAGAAGAAGAAGAAGAAGAAGAGGAAAAGACGGGGAGCTATATTGTGGTCTCCGAGATACCACCATCATCATCCCGTCAAGCCCCCTCTTCATTAATTATTCATTTATTATCCTCAAGTTCCCCCAGTCCCACCAGACCGCCGTTCTTGGGGTCTGTGAAGATTGTTGTATCTGGTCGTTTCGAAATATCATGGGCATCGAGGCTCAACAATGGGTGAGTAAACGATTTCCCGCTCTTCCTCTTACTCCCGAGATCCTTCGCGATATACCGGCTAGATAGCACCTGGGCATTTAACAGTCGGAATGTCAGCTGTGGTACCTTTGCGGATTGCCCTATAAACGCGTTGACGCCTGCATGCTTGACGCTTGATGAATGTGCCCACTTTTGGGTTTTTGTTTCACAGTTTCACAGAGGGGAAGGGGGGCACCAAGCATTTCATCGTCCCCTGCGCTCTGATGTTTCTCTGATTCATATTCACCTTCATCTTATGTAACTAACAACGTTGTCGCACCACCTAGCTCCGTCCCAGACGCTGCCAGACCATTTCCACGACCCGTTAAAGTTCTCCTCGCGACCAAACACACGACTAAATAATCACGAAGGCGACGGCGACGACGATGGTGACAATGGCGGATGGGATAATACTCTTAGACCTATAGCCCACGATTCTTCCGCATCCCGCGCCATTGCACACTCGCGCGAATCCTCACTCGAAAAACTCCAGTCCGGAGCACTCGCCGGAATCCCTGAGTCGCCCCGATTGGCTGCGGCCTCATCCTCGACCACTTCACCTGGCTTGCGTTCAGCCACGTCGCGTACAGGCCCCGGTGGCATATTCGAGCGTCTCGTCGACCCGAAAGCTGCGGCATACGGACACCACCGCCAGACTTCTATTGTTCATGGAATCCAGCATTCAAGGAATGGGAGCCTCGCAAGCTCATCATCGAGTCCTCTTAGTCCACAGATGATTGCGGCGGCAGGCGCTGGACTTCTGCCGGAACGGCCTGATTTACCCACAATGAATCGGCTGGATTCAGAATTGTCGACACCATCCTCTATGGCCTCCCTGACCTCTCGGCCGCCGACCGCCTTGTCGGGCACCACGGTCAACGCGTCTATCCACTCGGAAAAATCCGAGTCTACACTTCGGTCTCCCCAGGATAGCAGCAGCAGTGGTACCCTCACTCAGAGGAAGCTTGAGCGTATGCATAGCAAATCCCGGCGAGATCATGCACATCATCATTCGCATTCGTCTAGACATCATAGGGATGAGCCGAAGACGGTAGGCGAATATGCTATGCATGTATTATTCACGTCGGTTAGTAATAATGGTCCTAACACCTACATGGAATAAACATGCTGACTCGGACCAAGTTTATTGCCATGGCCGAAGACAAACTCCAGGAGTGCATCACGGTGCCCTTTGACCCTGAGCCGCTGATTGAACAAATCTGCGGTCCTGGAGCTGATCCAGCTTTTGATCGCTTTATCATAGCTCTTGGTCACATTGCAAGCCAAAAACCGAGACCATTGATCGATTCAATTATGCTTTGGCGGAAACATAAAAGTGAGGCTGCTAATGAGGCCCGTGGCATACTACACCAAATGAGGTCCAATGTACCCGCTGCTGCTCTTGTCAGGCGAAATACCGAGCCGTTACAACTTCTCACCGAGAACACAAATAATGCGGCGTCTAGCTCGCCGCATACTCTTACGGATAAGCAGAGTGAGGCAGCTCACGCCGAGCGTCGCTCTATCGTTTCTATTTATATACTTTGTCGGGTCCTCCTGGAAGTTATCAGTCAGAGCAGCCTCAGTTCTATCACTCCTGAGATGGAAGACAAGCTCGAGGCCATTATATTTGGCCAACTCAAGATTGCTGATATAGAACAGCTATATGTATCTCCTCTCAAGCTAGCTAACTGGAACTTGTTCGCCCAGCTGCTTGGTGCCATGAGTGTGATCAACTTTACCAGCGTCACAGATCGGTTTACCGTGGACCTCGATCGTTCCCTTGCAGACCTTACTGTCAGAAGCCCGACAACCCAGAACAGAGACCCCGAGGGCCAAGTAGAGTTGGTCCTGGGAGGTATGAAGCATCTTCATATCAAGATTGACACCGACGAAAGTTGGGACCAGGCATGCGACTTTTTAATATCTCTGGGTCGGTTATTTGCTCGATGCCACGGCCAAAAAGTGAAATCGGCATTTTGTCAGATCTTGGATACGCTTTTACTCCCCATCGCTGCCAAGGCTACCAACAAGCATTTCTCGTATCTCAAGTGGTCGGAAGTGCTTAGCAACATTAGCCCTCGCCTAGCAACGATGTTTGTAAAGCCACGCCATTGGCTAGCTGCATTTCCTCTGACGGCGACAATGCTTTGTGTGTCGTCCCCGGAGAATCTTAGTAACCAATGGCTTCAGCTGGTTCGAACTGTCCAGCCGAGACTGAAAGATCGCGCTATGCGCCCCCTATGCCTACAAATCATCTCGAGATTACTATGGGCCTATTTATATCGTACTAACGATACTATACCAGGAGCTACGCGGAAACTAGATGAGGTGCTGCAGCTTGTCTTGCCTACTTCTAAGCGTACATTCTCTGCTGCGGACACAGCATCTACCGGGCCCTTGATACAGATTATTAGGATCATTGGCTATAAGTATCCGGAGTATTGTTGCAAAAACATCATCTTCCCCTTGATCAATGCCGAGCTTTTCAATTTGAACAAGGAACTCAAGGTCGAGCAACTCGAACCGGACCGAATGGTTATTGGAATCAGGGCATTCCTTGCCATCATGTCAGATTTAGAAAAGGGTGACCTTGGACGACCTCCATTCCCTCAGCATTATTCCTCTCCAGCCGCTGCGGATCGGGTTCCACCAAGTTCGCCGGCATCAACTACAGCTTCTGTTGTGACTCCCGCAAGCCCATTCCTACCTGATCGCGACGAGTCTTTATCACGGCCCGTGCAGCTAGGCGCATTGAGCGACGGCGCAAAAGAGTATTATAAAAAGTTCTCAGAGATCCTTGGTAAAATTACGATTATCTGCGATAATACATTCGGAGGCCAAGCGGCGCTCGACGAGAAGTTTAGTAGCCCAGGAGGAGGACCAAAGACTCCAATTACTGAGACGTTTAATTTCTCAAGACGTGATGATCACCCGAGTCCCGCTGACCAGAAGCAAGCCTTCTACGAGCTCCTCCATGTTGCTGTCCAAGCCCTGCCTCGCTGTCTTCCCGCTGACATACCGTTTAACTCGCTTATCAACCTCCTCTGCACAGGGACTGCACACGTTCAATCTAATATCGCGGAATCTTCTGCCCAATCTCTCAAATCTATCGCCCGTCAATGCTATGCACATCAAGTCACAGTTGGATTTGCTCGATTCATCTTCAATTTCGATGATCGTTACTCTACAATGTCTGATGGGGGGATGCTAGGCCCTGGTCATATCGAAAGCACATTAAGACTATATGTCGAATTACTGCAGATATGGAGGGACGAAATAAGACGGAAAACCAAAGACGCTGCATCTGATCCTACAGACTTGAATGGTGCTGATAAACGAGGCATGAAACTAGATTTGTCCAGTATCTGGGCAGAGGTCGAACATGTCGAGGCCCGTGGTCTGTTTTTCCTATGCTCACAGTCGCGAAGAGTCCGGCATTTCGCAATCACGGTTCTTCGGTTGATTGTTGAATTTGACACGGCACTAGGAAAAGACACCGCAGAAGAGAAGGATACCGTTCGCCTCATCGACATACTGGAAAATGACTCGGTGCAGGTAATGAATTTCAAAGACGAACATCTATCCGTAGCGGAGCGAAGTCGATTGCAAAGGGGCATGCAAAACAGCAACAACAAAGGAGCTCTGATTGAGCTTTGCACCAGCGACGTCTCGTACGATACGACCCTCTGGTTTAAGATCTTCCCTAACTTCATACGGATTGCTTATGACCGATGCCCCTTTACTGTGACTATAGGTCGAGATTTGGTCTGCAATAGAGTCTTGCAGATGTACAAGGGAATCGTAGTCCTGTCAGAGCCGACCAGGGGCCTCTACTATGGTTCTGATCCTGGCAGCGCTCGGTACACTGGGAGAACACCAACGACACAACCCGATGTGCTCGTCGAGCAATGGAAATTGTATTTGGCTTTTGCCTGTACAACATTAACCGAGGCTGGCACGACCATAAACGGCACGTCACCAGGAAACCAGCATTCACGAAAGGGATCCAAATCCGCTGACAAACTTGTATCGGCAAGGACCCTCTTCAAATTCCTAATACCCTTGCTTTTGGCCTCTTCAACCTCTGTTCGAGAGGCCGTTGTACTTGCTATGGGCTCCATTAATATCAACATATATCGAACATTACTCGAGGAATTGCAAGGACTTGTTTCTCGGTGCAATGAAGATGCTCGTGCTCGAATACACCAGCGAACAAATAGTGGCCCTCGTAGAAGTCGGAAAATGGATATGTTACGGACAGAGCTCACTTACGTGTACAAGTTGACTTGTCACTTTCTAAAAGAACCCGAGGTGTACCAAGACGATTGGATACTTAATAATCTTTGTACGTACACGAAGGATCTGAAGCTTTTCTTAATGGACGGTGAGGTTCAGATGGACTGGGAGTTTCAGAAACTGAGACGCCATTACTGTGGACTCGTCGAAGGACTATTCGACGGTATCAACCGTACCAAAGACCCATCTCGTTGGATGACATTTGAGTCGCGGAAGTCTTCCTTTACTTTGATGGAGGACTGGTGCGGGTTCTCACCAAATCAGATGCAAATTCGGCAAAGAGAAGATACGATGCGGCAATCAATGATCGACCAACAATCGCTAGGCGAAAGAGGCACCATCTCCGCAGCCATGGAAATCGAGAAAAGAAACCTGAAAACAGCAGCTCTCAGTGCCATGGCGTCCCTTTGCGCTGGCCCAGTCAGTGTGACTACCGAAAGCGGCGCTACTCTTCATTTTGACATGAGGCGGATGCTAAGCTGGGTCGACTCGATTTTCAGCTCTGGGAGCGATCGAGTCAATGTCATCGGGAGAAGGGCCCTCAAGAACCTTGTTGTCTACAATCAAGATCACCCGTACCTCCTGGAGCATTGCATTGCACGGTGCTACATTACAGAGGTACCGAAGGTTCTCGAGAGCTATTTTACGGTCATCACTGAGGTGCTGCTGGAGCATATTGACTACCCGTCACCCTTCTGGAAACTACTAGGGCTGTGTCTATTTACTCTAGGGAGTGACCAGAGCGATATTCGATCTAAGTCTGCGCATGTTCTAAGGGCGCTAGAGGAGAGACAGCAAGCCCCTCAGAACTCCAAGATTCGCGACTTCGAGATTAGTATTGCGGATAAGACCAAGGCCGTATACAAGCTAGCACAGTTTGAGATTTCCAAACGACTCGCAAAGCAGCATCCAGAGCTCGCCTTTCATATTTCCTCCGAAGTCACGCTCTATTTCAAAAGCCTCCCTTCTGGGGCACAACGCAATGTCGTCGCTGTCATCCTGCCCTGGATCCAGACAATTGAACTTAAAGTTGATCCGAATGGCGGACCTACAGCACAATCTTACGTACTCCTTGCTAATCTACTTGAGGTTACAATCAAGTCCAGCACCGCGTTGCATAACGAAGTACAGGCGCTCTGGCAGGCCCTTGCAACTGGCCCGTATCCCGGCAATGTCCAGCTTGTGCTTGATTTTATCATATCTCTTTGCCTAGAAAGGAGAGAGCAGAACTTCGTCGAGTATGCCAAACAGATCGTGGTGTTTTTGTCAAGCACTCCCAGCACAGCTGGCATTAAGGTGGTCGAGTTCCTGTTAATGCAAATCACTCCAAAAGCCATGGTCCCCAACGAGAAAAGAGAGGCCGCACCGTCGCCACCCGATATCAGCCAGTTACAACTGCCTTACTGTGCTGATCTTTCAGAGGCCTTACCCGTCGGTACTAAGCAAGCTGGATTCTCACTTGGCCAGCTATCCTTGATACTCCTAGTTGACTTGATGGTGTCGCCGGTGCAGCTGAATGGCGATAATCTTATAAAACTGTTGCAAGTCATCACAGTGCTTTGGGATCACTATACCCCTCTCGTTCAGGAACAAGCTCGCGAGATGTTGGTGCACCTGATCCACGAGTTGGTCGTCTCAAAGATGGACGAGGGTACTCCCCTAGAGACTAAGAAGTCCGTCGAGGACGTGGTCGATGCAATTCGACGCCATGATCGTGCTGTGGTCTGGAGCTACGAGGAGAGCAACGGAAAAGTGGACGGCCGTGACAACAAAGTGCCCCAAAGTATGGAGTACCTGACCGCGGAAGTTGTCAAGACTTTCGAGGTGACCTTCCCGGGAATCAAAGAACAATGGAGCCGCTTATCCCTGACTTGGGCAACTTCTTGTCCCGTCAGACATTTGGCGTGTCGCTCGTTCCAGATCTTCCGCTGCATCCTTACTTCGCTCGACCAACTGATGTTGGGTGACATGCTTGCACGGTTATCCAACACTATCGCGGATGTAGATACCGAGATCCAGACCTTTTCCATGGAAATCCTAACTACACTCAAAACCCTCATATCGAAACTTGATCCGGAGAAACTCATGTCTTTCCCACAGTTGTTCTGGACAATGTGCGCATGTCTCGACTCGATCAACGAAGTTGAATTCCTCGAAGCGATTGAGATGCTTAACGAGTATCTAGAGAAGCTTGATTTCCACTCCCCGAGCGTTTGGCGGGCTCTTATGGATGGTCAACCTCCAAGATGGGAGGGCGTATTTGAAGGCGTCCAACCTCTACTTGGAAAAGGTCTGAGGTCATCAAATTGTCTCCAACCTACGCTTGATACACTGGACAAGCTTGTTCAGCTACCAAGCGGCGACCTTATTGGAAATGATACTAGGCTTTTCTTCGCCATCCTCGCTAACCTCCCACGTTTCTTGCATGCTATGGAACAAGACACTATTGATAATGGGACCTTGCAGAGTGCAGAAATCTTTTTCTCGGTAGCCGACGCTCAAGGAATGTCGTCCATATGTGCCGCGCTAGGAGCTTTCATAGGTTCGCGATATCGCTCAAGCAAGGAGTTTATGGTCCAGTTGCTCGCCGCACTCCGCGAATATTTCCTGCCGGAACTCGACTTCAGGATGCTAACGACATTATTGGGTTTCCTCACGAATAGCATGCCCTCGGTGAAGATTATGACAATGCGACTTCTCTGCGTCGTCATTCCCGAAATTGAGATGCGCAAACCCGAGATCGCTGGCCACGGCTCTGACTTAATCTCCCCGCTTTTCCGACTTCTGCAGACGGAGTATTGCATGGAAGCACTAGAGGTGCTTGACAATATCATGACTATGTCTGGAACTCCTATGGATAAGCACTACGTGAGAATGAGCATGACTAGTGCGGCGTCTAAGGAAAAGAAGGACTACGAGACTACTCAGAGCTTGTTCGGTATTCCGGAAGAGTCCGGCTGGTCGATTCCGATCCCGGCCAAGAAGACGGAGATTACGCGCGCAAATATTCACGCTGCGTTCTACATGTGTCAGGGAAATCAAGAGGACGGCATACCTACAGACCCAACGCCGACCCCGGATGTCGAATTCCATGCCGACAACTACCCTTACAGCTATTTCGAGATGCCGGATCGGACCGAAACCATGATGTCGGACGATGCCCAGGGCGAAGGCCAAATGGCCGACTTAGTGACGAAGCTCGACAGTCTGGACGACTTCTTCGACGATATGTCTCAGACATCACCTAGCGAGGGTCGCTCGTCTAGAACCGTGACAGAATTTGGACCTGAGAGCTACGAATCCGGCGCACGACTTTACGATGACGTCCTACCTATCTTACATCAGGCCTCGACCAACACTTCATTCCAGAACGGCTTCGTGGACCGCATTCCAATGGCAAAAGAAGGCAAGCCAAATACTATGAACCCGGGGGCTTTCAATCTCAACCCTGCCGCGATAACCAGACCGGGACTCCACTTGCGCTCGATCACTTCCCCCTCAGCACCGGCATCGTGGACGCCACCGCAGCTTAACGAGCTGACGTCTGACGACGAACTGACTGAGGGCGTATTTTCGGATGGCGACGATGACCAGCCACTAAACGGGGCCCCCGAGAGCTCGTTCTTCCTAGAGAACATGATCAAGCCAATCGCGCAATCGACGAAGACACATATGCGCCGACTCACCGGCGGCGGCCGATCGCGGGACCACGCCGAGAAGCAGCGCGAGTTGTTCCGCGCGGGACGCCAGCAAATCTCGCCGCAGGTGCCGAAGGTGCCCAATTCATTCTTACAGCATAAGATGAGCCCGTCTGCCGGCGAGAAGCTGTGATCGTTCACGGTTGACATAGGGATGGGGATATGGGAGATATTTTACGGATGAGATCTATGCGAGACGAGGGGATGAGAGCACGCGAGAACGATGATCTATCGATCTGGATACGCTGATATAGGGAATGATATGGGATGGGTTATACTTGATGAATAACGTAGCGGCGAGCGTAAAGCGAGGAATGAAAGTAGGTAGAAATGAAGGATGGAGAGATATCTATCGAATGATGTAAAAGGTGGGGATGATATATCCTCGAAGTAAGCGCGTTGTATATCTATTATCATTATTATGTAGAATAGAGAAACTATTCATAGGCCCTTACTGAGGCGAGCGGGCATTCGCCAATATAAGGCACGATTTATTGTCTTTATTTTATTACGACTTTAACGATGAAGTGAATATGTTGCAAGGGGCTTAAGGTAAACTGCGATTAGAAAAGGGGGAAACAAGGGTTAACTGCACATAATGATATAATAATGGGGCTATGAGCCAGGATGCCGGGAACCTTAAGGCAATGAATTATGGGATTCTGTAATGCACTAAACCTAATTCAGACCGTGGGGGGAGCGGTCGGAGACGGCAATTCAATTATTTTTATTTTTGCTGATAGCTTCTAGCTTCTCATGCGCCGCTAATTAGGACATATGGCGAACAGAACAATATTAGGTACATATAAACGAAACATCTTTTTTTTTCAATACCGCAATTTATTCCGAAAGATATCCCTACTACACCTATCCCTAACCTTGGAAGAATCATTCATTGATCAGCCCTTTACGATTATCATCGATTTGAAAGTTTTCCTGACGATGCCGTAGCTAAGCGCATTGCCAAATAATCAGGGAAAATGACGAAGCGCAAGTCCCACGGAGGTGAAGGTGGACACTCGGGGAAGAAGCAGAAGATTGTACATGAACCACCTACATCCGAGGATGTCTACACCGAGAGACAGCTTCGACAATTGCTGGCTTTCGAACAAGACCTTCGAAAAGCTAGACATGGTATGTTGGTCTCGATATTGAGTAAAGATATTCATTATCGCATGGTACTGACAGATATGGTTTACAGGCCTACAGTCATTCAAGAACCTCCTCGATAGTATAGTTAACGGCGAAGACAAGGACTCCGAGAAGCTGCAGATATTACTCGAATTCCTAGAATCGGTGAAGCCGAGAGAACGCGATGACGAGGTTCCCGTGTACCTACCTGATATAATGGAAACATGGAGCATGGCCGCACAGTTGAACAACGAAAATGTCATGTCCGCAGTCGCAGTCGTACTCGCACTTGTGCTCAGAATCATCTCCGGGAATCTCGACCTGGCTCCATACGGCCTGGGAATATGCCGAACCCTCCTCCAGAAACGACAGCAAGAACTTCTCGCCAAGAACCTTTCGGCCGATAACGGCAAAGACTTCATAATATCACCTACGCTGAGACTGCTCAAAGAAGCTGTGACTCTGGATGGTGGAGCTCTCGCGGCTCCGATATTCAGAGCGAGGAATTATACGTTCAAATCGCTTGCTAGGAATATGGGTCTTCGATACATAGGAAAAGGCGTAGAGGATCCAAAACGACCATCTGTCAGGACCAATGCAGTACGATTTCTGCTAAGCTGTCTCAGGCTTCTCCACGTCGAAGCAAAACGCGACCTGCTATCTCAGAAGGACATTGTCGCCGCTCTAATGCGACATATCCGAAGTGACCCCCCCTCATTGATCCACGAGATATTAGACACTCTGCGAGCTTCTGTCATCCTAGATAAGAAGTTGCCAAAGGAGATCAAGATCAGGATTCTAAGTTCTTATTCACTCATCAAGATAGCAGAACTGTACGGCTATACCGAAGACCCTGCGGAACGTGAGAATGAGCCAGAGGGAGAACGTCCCTCGGTCGAGGAATCGGCTCACGCGTTTTTGCTTGCTGCCTGTACAGATTCCGATGCTGGTATTCGTCGGTCTGAACATGGTTATTATCCTGAGGGTGTAGATCCTAATGCAATACCATCGGGAATCCATGACGATCAACCTATGGACTTTGGAGTTGATAGCATTCCTTGGATGAGCAAATTCGAAGACGATGTACCAGTCCGGAACATGCTGCTCGCGGAGTTTATTCAGACATTGCGGCCGTGGTCAAACACAAAACAGAACGATCTGCTGGTAGCAATCTTCGAACACTCGCCAGAATTGATCGCCCATTACTTCTGCCACAGGAAGTCATTTTCGTTCGATCCAAAGTTGTCTGCTACTTGGATTGGATATGCTGCGTTACTATATAACGTGGTTCAGCTCCCGATTCCTTCCTGGTTTGGACATTCCAAGGGATATGCGAGAGTCCCACCCCCTACTTCTGTCATACTTGGAAATGTAATTCCATCACCTATGACACTTAAAGCGATATCACGATGCTTCTCGATTAAGTCCAAATTAGCCTCATTTTATGCTATTCGCCTTTTGACATTGGTGCTACAGAAGCTAGGCCGGGCTCTAGAGATGTATCGAGAGGCATCATCATCATCTGAATCCATATGGGAAGAAGCAGCTCGTCGACTTTTGGATGAATTTTACCAAAGGATTCCGGATCTAAAAGATATTATCAAATCTTATCTGGCGATGGAACAAGATGATCTACTTCAACGGCAAGCTGCGAGTCGCTTACTATTACTATATTATGAAGTCATCCCGCAGTTTGCATTAAGGGCTAAGTTCGATGTGTCACCGATGCTTCTGTTCACTATCAAGAAGGTCGAAACCTCGGGATTATCCAATGGAGACATGGCTATGTCTGTCTTGGAACTCGAGAACTTATGCGCGGTTGCGAAATACTCGCCAAATATGCGATGGTTCGCTCGAGCTTCTGATATGCCCCATTCCCCTTTTACAACTCTCCTAAGACTATCGGTCGAAAGGACGGCCGGGTTATCTAATGAGAGTTTGAGGAATGTGCTATATTGGGTGGCTAGCGAGCACCAATTGGTGGAGAACCAACCAAAGTCTCAAGGGCTATACCCCCTCATTGCTGCTTTGAAAAGCCTTGAACGCATTGATTTAACAATCTGGACGTTTCTAGACAGTTGCGTTGAGCGCTGTGCCAGGACACCAGTCAAGTATCTCGAAATGGTCGAGGAACAACTCGAGAAAGCCAAAGTCTCCGAAGACAAAGATATAACTACTTGCCCTCTTATGATGACAATGGCGGAACAAATTCCGTTCTTCATTTCATCGTCACCTAGTAAAGCCGCACTGAAGGAATTTGTTCAATTACTTTCGGAATATCTCGGCTATTCACGCGTTGCTGGTGTAAGCAAGCCTTTTCTAAAAACTACGAAAGAGCTATTCGTTGCTGGCTTTGGAGACCAGAAGAAGCTTGCAGCAAAGTTGTCCATTCCTAAGAGACAAAAGTTCACATCGGAATTACAAAATGGTTCCGATACTCAGAACACTGAGGTCACTGTTAGTCTGATGAACAGAGTTGCCGATTCAGTGAATGGTGATTCAACTCGTCAAATCAGCCCACAAGACCTAGAACAAAGACTCTTCGTGCCCGCCATAACGAGCAAGGATAGTTCATTATCAAGATGGTCATCCAGAACACCAGAAGAACTTGTTGAAGAGGGATATGCATCTTCGTTGATACGTTTGCTCTGCTCCGAGCATTCGAGCATTCGACAGGAAGCACTCACAAACATTGTCAAGATGGCTGTGAAAATTAAAGAATCGACATACGAGAACAATGAACAGGGGTGGCTCCTACTTATGGAACTTACAGAATCCGCACGAAGTCATATCGATGACGAGCCATTGCCGAGCGTGATAGTTGCATTTGCTTGCAAGGCCCTTGAAGTCCTGATGAACCCTCTACACTGTCTCTACGAGAAGGTCAACATATTCCTCACAAGCCGGCCGATATGGTCGTTGGATAGGATACCTCTCATGCAAAATATTCTTCAAGATGGACCGACCGACGATGGTGCCTTCTACTCAGAGATCAGCTGGCTCCTCGCCTTCCTCCTTGACAGCTTACGAACGCCCGCAGACGTTGCCTTGTTCCACAAACGTAAAGTGTTCGAGAGGTTGTTCGCTCTGACCTGCAATCCCTTTATGGGCTTTAATCTGAAGACACAGATCTTACGGATTGTGTATAGGGCAACGACTATAGCAGAGGGGAGCGATACCTTGATCACGAGGTTTGGGGCTGTGAGTTGGATACTTGCGCAGAGAGATGCCGCGACGGATGCCGTCGAGCGTGGTGTGTATCAGGCATTGCTAGGAAGACTATGGGATACTTGCGATCAGAAACGTATTTCTGAATGGAGTAAGGGCAGCGTCGAGAGGATTGTTGTATAGGGCTAGGATATACCATAATAACTTGAGGATAGTGATTTATCTATCATTTCGAAGTTCGACGTGCCCGGGTGTGATTCGTATAAAAGAAAACCAGGCTGTGATGCTAAACACCTAGGCTACGTCGTGTCACTTCCGGGCCCCTATACGTGGCATACGCAGATCAAATCACGAACCAAATATCGCCATGATGTCTGGGGTTGAAACCACCCCTATCTTGGTCATATAATAGCAGTCAAGGATAATATCGTTCGAGAACAGAGGAAGTTAATGCAGAGGTTCTGTGTTGATACCAACCTGTTAAAACACCTACCTACATCTGATATGTCACTGCAGTTATCTCACATGGATGACTATGTCATGTGCCCTGCATGCCTAGACATGAGTCACAGAGCATGTGGCTTTTATGAAGCGACCAAGCGCACTTAGGTACAGTTATAAATCGTAGTCTATATGCAGATATATGCTCTTCTTACCCTTCGACAGCCAGCAGACATTTAGTTTCAACCTAGAGGATTGTACATACCTAGGTACTGAGGTCTTTCTATGGATGGCTTAATAGATCCAAGGTTGAATGACATACAAGTGATTGTTGCCGTTTGATATATGTAGTATATACATCCATGCATCTAATTTTCAAGTTCCTTGACAGAAGTTTGTTCGGATAGCGAATGTAAAGGCGAAGGTAAAGGGGTTTTTTGAATTCGAAAATTCTTTTTTATCTCTAAGCCTTGGAACCTTCGAAATGTGCGCAGGTGAGGAATTATTTACATATAAGCGTTGTTTGTATGAGTGACTTTGATAACAGCAGTGTGATTATGTAAGGATTTAAATGGCCTATTAGACCCATTTAGGCATCAAGATTGGGGCAGCGACCCACTGAGGCATGCTAAATTGGTTGCTGCTCAATCCATCCACGGTACGTACTCTTATCGTACAGTAAAAAGGGGCCTAGGGCCACCTTAAATTTGGATTTGTACTCTCCCTAGGCAGTCCGTACCACGATACCCCAAAAGTGGGACACGGACCACTCAGTATTTCCCACATGCACCTTGCAGTTCCTTCGTATCTTTAAACTTCCAGTTGCCTCCTTCAAGAAAAAAAAAACAAATTAGATCAGTGTCTTTGACATTGACCTACCACCTACCGCCTTCCAACTTGTACAATAAACAATACACAACCACCACCATCCTACCGGTAATTCATTTCTGCATCGACTTTTAACATTTGTAGCGTCCGCTACTACATCACCGTTAACTTTTATTCGTCCTGAACTCAAATGAATCTTTGAGATAACAGGCACAACTACTACAACCACTGCTTATACTTTTTACTTCACCTCATCGCCCGTCGCCTTCCATTCAAGATCATTTACATCGTCATCTTTTTAACTCGGTCACCTTGTCAATTGATCCTTCTTATCGGACGATTCCCATCACCATCCCAAAGCCATTTCTCGGCTTTGGCGATCAACGAATTCTCTCTATATTAGACCTGGGCATTACTTAAAACCAGGTCGACCTCACCACCACCAAAAAGCCTCCTATTACCCTCCAACGTTTTCACCGTTTCACCCCGCACAAACCAGACACCCTCCCAAGAGATATCCTCGAAACAGCCTCGCCTATTTAAGCTATCAAATTCCGCCGTGACGTCCGACTACAACTACTTGCGCGTAGACCGAGGACCTTGTCCACCTCCAGATCCCAACTTGCCAAATACTAAATAGCCCTGATCGAACTCTCAGATGCTATGGCAATGCGATACACAATAGAAGCGCTGGTATATCTGCGCGAGTCGCCGCTATGTGTAAAGCCGACCACACTTCCTCCTGCAGAAGAATGGATGGGGTACGTTCAAGCTGATTCAACATGAGATCCAGTCTCGCTTCTCATTCTGACAGATCATACAGACCACCACCCGAAACCTTTCGCAACAGTCAAGGTAATAAGCCTGGGGGAGTCAGAAGCAATGACAACCCTCTACTGGATCCGTCCAGTAGACGAGCTGGTGTCGATCGACATGGTCCGCGGAATGCTGCTAGTACGTTCTCACATCTCCCCTCTCCTTTCTCAACTCCCTCTTACCTTACTCTAGCCACTGAGGATATTGTCCTTGGGCCACCGCGAATGACCTTTTCATCAGCCACCATCTCTAGGACCAACAAACCTTTCGACAGCGAGAAAAACCCGAAGGACACTGATGCTCGAGAACGTTTCGCCTTCCGCCCCCCCAGGAACGGCGACCCCGACAACCCTGAACGTTTCCGTGATCGCGAACGAGATCGTGATGTTAGGACTACTTTTCGTCCCAAACGGTACGATCCTGATCAAGACAGTGAAGGCTGGAGCACCGTGAAGCCTCGTAAAAGTTTCGGGCATGAAGGTGCCGAACGTTTCCACGGTCGCATGGGCGAACGCCCTGAGCGGCCTGAGCGATTCGGGGGAGATCGTCGACCACGCGATCAGGATGACCGTGATAATGCTGACAGACCTCGTCGCCCCTTCGGTGAGTTTAGCAAAGAGAAGGAAGTGGACGACAGCGACAAGCCTCGTAGAAATGGCGTCAACAGGAACAGAACAGACCAGCCTTGGTTAAGAGACAACGACGCTCCTCCGCCTCGAGAGCGTTTTGATAGATCCAAGAGCTGGAGAGAGAGAGGTGGAGATGACTACCAGGGTGAATCTCAGCAAGATAGGCCGAGGGAGAGAACATACGACCGAAGATGGGATCGGGATCGGGATCATCGTCAAGAACGTGAACCGGAATGGCTCGATGAACCCGTCGAGGAACAGTCCCAGGCGCATACCCAAGAGGACTTCAAGAAGTTCATGGAGAGTATGAAGGCAAGCAAGAATCCAGCTAAGGCTGAGCTTGCTCCAACTCCAGCCCCTGTTGCAGCCGCTGAAGCGCCCGTAGCACCTGAGAAGGTCGACGGTGAGAAGACCAAAATCAAATCGGCGCCGGCCATTGAGATAGGACCGGATAAGTTTTTTGCCGCATTCGGTCAAAGTTCAAGTATTGAGACACCTAGCAACTCTAATGAAGCTATGAAGGAGAATGCTGTCCCTGTCGTGAAGCCGAAATCAGGGTCCAGATTCCAGAAACTTTTCTCGTCCCAAGAGGAAACTCGACGCCAGGTTGAAACCCCAACTCCTGCTGCTAGTGCACCACCAGCAACCGAGATGAACCCTCTTTTGGCTATGGCTGGAGCACATACCCAAAATGATGCAGCTGAGAAAGTCGCGTTCCAAGCGCTGCTTCAGAAGCTCCAGAAGCAGACTTTACAGGCTACCACTCCACCATCCAGTGGGTTTGCGGAACCTCCTCCTAGCCATGCTATCGCGTCGCCCGGGCCGTATCAACCTTATATACAAGAGCGTCGTGAGGAACCGCTCATGCGTGGCCCTATACACAATCAGGATATTCATACATCCAGATCTCTCCTTAATCAACAACCCAGTCCGCAATTTGCCGGAATGCGCTCAGAACAGCAGGTGCTACAGGAACTCATCGGCCAGCGTCATATTCTTCAGAACCAGAGTGCAGGGCGTTCTAATCAGCCACCTAGCAGGACCAGCAATAGTAATACTGAATTCCTCATGACTCTGATGCAGAGCACCCGAGTGGCACCCGAAGGCCGGGGAGCCGAGCAGCTCCCTATGAGGATGCCGCAACCCTCTAGGCCAGCACAGATCATCCCAACGCCGGATAGGGAGATCGAATATGGCCACGACCGCGGCGCCTCGCAGCACCAAGTCGGGCGTTCTAACATGCCCAGCTTTTTCGACGACGTTCCAATCCATCACCGAGAGCCTGACAGTCGTCCACAGCAGCCCACTCAGATTCTGCAACGTCAACAAGTTCCCCCAGGCTTGGACCCGATGCACCCAAGTACTTGGGTGCAGAACAGCGCACAGCCAGTACCTCCCCTAGGGCGACCTATGATTCCCCCTCCCGGTTTAGCAGGGAACCCCCGCAACGGCCCCGTCCCGGGAGGATTCCCCCCAGGAAACTTTCCTATGGGCGGGTTCCCTCCGGAAGCGATAGCAGGACCTCCGCGCAACATGGCACCGCCTCCCGGATTTTTTGGTGGACCGCCACCGCCAGGATTTATGCCGCCTGGGATTCCTGGCTTCCAAGGACCGGAGAACGTAGCATTTGGCTTCGATCACCGCGGCATGCCTCCTCCGCCGGGCGCTTTCCGTCGGAACTAGGAATCACCTGAGAGCGACCCCAACTACTGGACGTCATTACCTTGAACTAACCCGCTCACACGTGAACTCGGTTGACCTGTCTCCACACTCGACATTTTCGCGGACGGTGACTACTTCTTGAACGTAGGGAAGGGACGCTCACGTATGCTGACAGAGTTGGAGGTGAGGATAAGGGACGAAAAAGGCAAATAGTCGAGGCGATTCCTTTTCCTGTTTTGGAGCAACGACAAAAAAAAATAAGAAGAAACTAGGTAGCGTTGTATGATCGCAAATACCCTCATTACCTGCTAGCAACGCAAACCGAAAGCGGAAAAGATGAGAAAAAGTCCCGCCAGAAATTCGTATTCCGGATCTCTTCTTCTTCTTCACTCTACGCGCCACCAGTGGTATACCAGGCCAGGGTATACAGGGCAAAGAAGGCTTTGTGTTTCCGATCACGAACGTAGCTAGTTGAACGCGGAGTTTCTGTAGTCGGGGTAAATGATAAATGTACTCGCTCAGCCCTCCTTTTTTGCTTTTCCTCTTCTGGCTTTCCGAACTGGATAGCTGGTTTTTTAGGGGGATTCTTTTTCGGTTCTTGTGTGAATGTGACTTCTGTAATATGTATCGGTAGAACCTGAAAAGTAAAGGATTAGGGACCGGGACCTCCGGACTATCTCTCTCTAGTCTCGTCGGACTTCGGGTGAAGGGAAGATGACTACCTCTCCAAGGAAGAAAAAGGAGCTGCGCTTATGAAGATAGAGCCATGGCGCTTATATCTGTGGAGTGTATTGTCGGAGGTTTAGTGGTAGGGCATTCCTGCTTGGAAATGTGTATATGAGATGTTATTCGAAGCCCCGGAGGTAAGAATTGGGCTGACGAGGACTCTGGATCGACAGCTAGGCGTTTCCTTTTGTAAGAGGAACGGTGAATACGTTCCAATGGTATTGTACACTTGACAGGAGTTACTGTATAAATCAAATAGCTATTCTCAGTTCCTCTGCCCCCTTTCTCTGATTATACTACTTAGGTAGGTATGAAAGCCACTTGACGGGTTGTAGGAACCTAGGTATGATTATGTAATATCTCCTTGACTGGCAGAAGGCAGCAGGAGCAGCAAATTACTATCAATAGAAACATATACAGCCAAGACAAAAAATCCACAGGTTCATAATTCTAATGACCACTAATAATTGATTATAAATGAGATACATTCTTTGAAATGTGGAAGTATGGGGCATGTGGATAAAAGCTTTTGTACTTGTTTCTATTGATAGTAATTTGCTGCTCCTGCTGCCTTCTGCCAGTCAAGGAGATAATGTCAAAACATGAGTCATCAGTACAGACAGTAGGTAAAATCTCAATGGTACATTTCTTAGTTAATATTATCTATCGAGTCGGATATATGTGTGTATGCCTTCCATACCTACCCCAAGTAGTTATTTAGGTCTTGCCCCGTATATGGGGGAGTCTTGTAAGTTAAGTAGTAAGTAGTAGTAGTCCACTCCCCTAATTTGCTTCTCGCCACACGTAGAACTTAAAAAAACGCAACGCTTGCCACTCTCGACAACGACAAGACGCCAACTCCACAACGCCATGCTCTGGTTACTTCAGATACACGTACTAATTCACTCGTTCTATCCAGGATCTCCGAGCACCCGGCAAGGCCCGTAGTCAAGAGAGGGCCAGATCTCTGTCCGATGTCACGGGTGCCGACTCTAGATGCCACGCCTGACATGATTTGCATATTGAGAAAGATACAACTCTGGTCGATGTAAAACATCCCCTTTTCTCTCTCTATCCTTTCTTCATTCCGAAGATATTCCGCTTCTTCTTCTCCTTCTCCAGTTTATGAGGCTTGCCGCTGGTCGAGGATGAAGGCCTGTCGCTTGCGTTCGATGGCCTGGAAGAATGAAGGGACATATTGCCCAAGGCTTGCGTAGGCGGAATAGCAGGCTCGCTTCCTAACCTCGGCGCGCCCGGTAGTCCACCGGGCCCAGGTGGTCGGCCTGGAACTTTCTGAGCGCCTCCAGGAGGTGGGCGTTGTCCCGGCTGCGTCGGTAATCCTGGTGGGGCACTCATCGGCGGAGGCGCGGGTCGTTCGAATAGATGTGCCGGTGCTCTTGGCGCTGGTCTTTCCATAGGTATATCGAGGCGCCTCTTGTCCACGCTTAGGTCGCCTACCTGGCGTACGAATAGCTGGGGTGTCAGCATATGGCTCGTTGCTAGGAAGACGTCACGGTTCATAGCCGCGCCGACCTCGTAACAAGAGCGCGATTCGGAGAATGTGGCCCCGCCGGCCATGAAGACGATGATGCGCTGCCTATTATCTACGACGCGTCTACCGGCGCCGGCCCAACTTGGCTTCGCTGCTCGGAGGGAGCCTTGGCCGATGAGCGCGTCCTCGTTGGGGTCCAGTGGTGGCTTGATATAGGGAAACGCCGTTTGATCTAAGGCTCCTCTGCAGAGGTACTCCAGCATGGTTTTTACGGCAGGATTGAATCTTGACATATAACTGTCCTCTGCCAGGGGAGCCTTAGTGTCGATAGGAAATAGGGGTCGTAAGTCTTTACGGACATCCTTGAGATCGTGCGTCGTACGACCACCAAGTAGTTCCATATTTGATATAGCTTCGCCGTTCTGGGGCGGCAAAGCCGCGTGCGCTAACAGCCTCTTGACATCTTCGGGTATGACTCCATCGCGATAGAGAAGATACATGATTATTAGACGAAGGCGGTCTGATTGCGCTACAGCATCATCGTCCAAAAGACGGACCACCGTATCCAGAACGTTCTTCGGCTTCCGGTTGTCCTCGTCGAGACCTGTAGCCATGTCCTGTTCCAAAGGCGACATCTCGTTCAATTTGTGATGTTGAAAGATGTTCATACACTCCTGCGCCATTGAAAGATGAAGAGAATAGGCTTCCTTCATTTCTTGGAACTGCGGCAGCCCCGCCATCATATCTTTGATCGCATTCAAGCTGGTGGTGTCGCTGTTCGAATTGGTAAAATGCGGGTTTTCGTCAATGAACTTCTGGAAGTCGCTCATCAACTTATCGATGGTATCCTTCATATGCCTGTGCCTATTTTCTACCCACACCTTGTCTTTTTCGGAGAGCTCCATGTCCTTCTCTTCTTCGTCCGAGGATCCCTCATTGACGGTCATACGGTATGTGGTCTTCTCCCCGTCCTTAATCGGTAGTAGGTCATGCGCCATTGCTTGGTACGTGAATTCATGTATCAGAGGTGCCATCAGATCCATAGATCTATCGGTCACTATGAGAACTCCTTGCGGCCGCGAACTCGGTGGTGGGAAATTGGGATTCCACTGTGCATATTCATCCAACTCTTCAGATATAAAACGGGCAAGGTGCGAAGATAGCACACTAGCCTCATGTATGGGACTCTGGGGCCGGTAGTAGCGAACCTTGGGATACTCGCCGAGGGTCACGCATAAACCGGTGATCTATCATCCTATCAGTCAGCCTACGGGTGAGTGAAGAAGTCTGCAAGTGAGGTTGCCAAACCTTCTGCGCTAGGTCTTGCATGTGCTTTCTTATGAGCCCATTGCAAGCCGGGTGGAATAAGACGGGGAAACTCCACGGATCTCTAAATGTGACAAGGTGCGATTCGCGAGGGAAATAGTCGATGGACAGAGTTTCGAATCCAGCTATTTGCTGCTTCGCTAGGGCAGAGCCGTCTATCCGCCTCCTGAGCTGGGGGTCAAGAACGGTGGTCCATACTAAGAAACACCTTTGATACCTCCGTCGTTCAATGTCGGCCATAAAACAATCGACTATGTGCGATTGCGGAGACAGGATATATATAGCGTCCATAGTCGGGTTCATCTCTCTCCGATCTTCGATGCGTTCGATGTCTGTAGCACACCTTTCAGCCAATGCGCCAGAGGCGAGATGAAGTCGGGAAACGTACTCGCAATGTTATGATTGAGGATATCATCTTCTTTGACGACATTGTCAATGATTTTCTTGGATTCGGTGTCGACGACTAGAATTTTCCACTGTCCATCGACCTTGTCAGTATAGAGATCTTCTGTATAGGCAAACAGAACAATGCAGATAAGTATAACTCACATCGCCAGCAGTGATATTCTTGACAGTGCTTATGATGACTATACAAGCAAGAGACCATAGTGTTAGTTATCTATATCACGAACGGGATCCTGCTGCTAACTAGAATGGAGAGTTTCCTCTGGCATCGTCAAGTTGTAGGGTGGTCTTACTGTCGCGTTGCTCTTCGATCACGGATACTCCCATCTTGGCTCTTGGCCCGTAGGCACTGTCCGGCCTTTATAGGACGGCGACTTGTTTCTATGTGAGTATCGTAAAGGGGGGACGTGTACAGTTTGGTAGGGAGGACTGGAGTTATATAGAGACAAGCTCCTATAACTACGTAGTTAAAGACCGGTGTGATAGTATTGGCAATTGCTTGTTTGCGGAAGCTGTAGCAAGCTAGCGTGGGCGTCTATGGTAGAAGGCAATGGGCGTAGTATTGAATGGTAACTTGTATTACAAGAGTTATACGCAGATTCCCCGCGTCAAAGAAGATATTAAAATTGATAAGTGACAACGCGGTGGGAAGATTGAAGTTTCAAAGAGACGGAGACGGAGACGGAGACGGGGCTGCGAGAATGTGTTAATGATATGGATGGATGGTTAATGGTAATGTGGTTCCCAAATTCTATGATTCTTGGCCCTTGGCGGGGTTGGGTTTCAGGGCGCCAATCCGCTAATGCGACCGACTCTGAATAACTGAATTGAGCTCAAGCTTAGGAGTTGCCCCACCCACTTCGTCATTCATGACAAGGTTGAATACCTAACTACTGCCGCTGACAACAGTTTCACAAACTATATTTAAGGTTGGTTGTCTACATAGTACTATTGGGATGGTAGCATAATGGAAATAGATGGGAATAACATTGGAAGTTGCGCCATGATGGTTGGTACATATTCTAGGTAGGTTAGGCTAGGTATGTACTTATGCTGTACCTGTCGGTCTGACAATACACCCAATGGACTGTACTCCATCAAAACCTGGAATGATCAAAAGATTGATGGGATCTCCAGCTTGGTATCGATAGTCTATAAAAAGGGGGTATCTCAAAATGATCTGTCGCTCTCAAAAATGCATACGTCATGGCCGTGATAGTTGATTAAAGACGTTCGATGTGTTTTACTCAATTCCCAAGTATTTCTCCACCTCCGAATTGCCGTAGAACTGTCGACGGAGTCTCTCATACCGCTTCTTATCCTCCAACGCCATCTTCCGTATCTTTTTAGCATCATAAGTCTTGACCTTCTCCTTCTTGGCTGGCAAGTTTTTCGGAACTTGTACACCTATCCCCAATGTATCGTTCTTCGGCTTTACCTTGATGGGATATTGCATGCCTTGCTGCTCAGAGCCCAGGCCCTTTCGGGAGTCTGGATCCCAACCTTGAGACTGAAGAACATTCAAGCCCATTCGCGAGCGGTCCAATGCCGATGGTGGATGTGAATGAGACAGGCATACTTGATGGGCTATCGAAGCTTCATGCGGCCGAGAAACTGTCTTCAATTTCTCGCTAGATTTGATATTCTCATCTAGCGGTAGCTGACATATTTCACAGATCTGAGGTGTGGTGGTACCGTCGGATATCTCTGCCGACGGTGGCTGGCCGCTTTCCTTTTCCTTGGGCAATACTATGCTCAAGTACAAATCGGATACGGATTGTGAAGATTTTTCGGGAACATTCTCTTCTGTGGTTTTGAGATTGCCTGAAGAAGCCGGGACGAAAACTACTCGTTTTCGCTTCAGTCCTGATCCAAATGGCCGTTTGTCTTGAAGAGGGATGTCGTACTCGGGATCGCTCCACTCCTCGGTCGCCATCCTAATGTATGTTTATATTTTATGCCTGAGTCCCCTCAGACACACCTGTGGGTGGCCGTGGATTTGACTATGTTGAGTTTGTTGGGAGGAAAATGAAAAAGGAGGATTGAAAAGTTACATTGTTAAGGACTGATAAGTAATGAGGCGAAATTCGAGATACCTACAGGGATCCGTTATTAAAGTGGAACGCAAATCCTAGCATATTCAGCCTTGCATTTCCGATCTGTCACCCCTGACGTTCACTGTTGGCTTTAGTGGAAAGGGAAAGAACCTGGGAAAGTTGTCGTCACAGCCCCCTGCATTACAGTTTACTTACCTCCATGTACTCCGTACTACCTACAGGTACCTCCCTAGGTACCTACAGATTATTACACATCACCCAGAAATGGATGTTTCTATCACCTAATTTTTTTTTTCCTTTTCGTTCACTTATTTTCCTCACTATTCCTGTCACCTTCGCTAGATTATCATGCCTATCCCATTTCTCTGGGATACGTTTGTAAATGGCCCACCGGCCTGGGTGCCCGGCTGGGCCCGCGATCCGTGGACATTGTTCCAAGTCGTAGCCACCGCCGGCTTTCTCTTCGTATTAAAGCGATACTGCAGCGGCGCAAGAACTCTAGCAGAACGCAATATGCACGGCAGGGTGGTCATGATAACTGGTGGGACGTCGGGTATAGGCGCTGTCGTAACCAGAGAGCTGGCCCAACGAGGAGCGCAGGTCGTTCTCCTAACACGCCTACCGCCGTCGAACCCCTTCCTTGCGGATTACATCGGAGAACTACGTCAAGAGACAAGTAACGAAATGATCTATGCGGAACATGTCGACCTCGCTTCATTGCATAGTATCCGTCAATTCGCTACAAAATGGATCGATAATGCGCCGCCGAGACGACTCGATATGATTATTATGTGCGCGGCTACGCTCACACCCCCTGGCAAGAAACGTACCGAGACAGAGGAAGGAATTGAAGAGATGTGGATGACCAATTACCTCGCCAACTTCCACTTATTGGGGATTTTAAGCCCAGCCTTGCGAGCCCAGCCTTTCGACCGCGACGTACGAATCATCTTTCCGACATGTTCATCTTATATTCGATCCTCGCCGCTCAACATTCCGTTGGTGAAGAAGGATTGGTCTCCGGGGAAAGCTTATGCCAGAAGCAAGTTAGCATTTATGGTATTCGGACAAGCCTTCCAGA
Source organism: Jackrogersella minutella (assembly GCA_022578535.1). Taxonomy (NCBI): domain Eukaryota; kingdom Fungi; phylum Ascomycota; class Sordariomycetes; order Xylariales; family Hypoxylaceae; genus Jackrogersella; species Jackrogersella minutella. The sequence goes on from MU388247.1 coordinate 148,302, forward strand.
AACACTTGGATGCGTATGAGCGACCAGACAAGCTCCCCATGAACTCACGGGTGGTCTTTGCCGACCCCGGCTTTACGCGCACCCCTGGGATGCGACGGTGGTTGACTCGTGGCACTCTATGGGGCCTAATAGTTTATGTTGTAGCTTACCTATTCCCATGGTTTGTACTGAAAAGCCCGGACATGGGTGCTCAATCTATTCTACATGCTGCATTAGATCCGGATCTAGGCAGAGGACCTGGCGGTAGATTCATTAAGGAGTGCATGGAGGTCGATTTCGCAAGGATAGATATCAAGGACGAAGAAGTAGCGAAGAAGTTGTGGGAAGCAAGTGATAAGCTCATCGAAAAGACAGAGAAGGATCAAGCTGCGCGGAGGATCTTGGAAAAGAAGCGCCAGGAGGACGAGGACAAGGCGAAGAAGGAAACAGAGAAAGCCGAGGAGATCGACGCCTTGGTAGGCACGATCAAGAAAGGAAAAGAGGCCGAAAAGAAAACTTCCCGACGGAAAGGAAAGAAGGCTTCATCGTAATGGAACGAAATAATAGACTATATACATATAATACATATATCAAATCACCTCACTCCAAGTCTTCTCAGGTTCATTACCTGGAAGTACGAAACCCAAGCACGGTGTAACGAAATCCATATCGAAAATAGCGTCATTGGCAGCATTGGAGAGCTCAACTAGGAGACAGATGTGTGGCTGGGGATCGATTTGAATTGTCCCAGTTACCATTCGCAGATACCCAAGCCGACGCTAGCTTACCTACCTCGGTCGGTAGTTCGTAGTTGTCTCGGCTTCTTAGCAAGCATGTAGCATTATATAGATTGTGTTCTAGTACTATAATGGAAATTTCCCTGAACCTCTTGCATAAAAAAGGTGCGGAGATGTGGAGGAGCTTTACTTCATCCTTGCGACATGTATAATGGTATATACGCAGTAAACACACCGAGAAAAGTGATAAGACCCGGTTAGCACCACAGGCGGAAGATATGGAAGTTCTATAATAACTAGGTAGATGTTTAGCTTCTTAGTGGTTACTTACTCTTTTCATTGAAACTTCAAGATTGCCGAATTTCTTCTTAATTGAACAGTACATGATGTTGCGACACTCAGTTTCTCAAATCTTCGGCTCACAGCATCCTGCTTTACGTAGGAATGACGAAGTTGGACCTCGCGTCAGTTCCCCTTCCATAATCCGCATTCATCCATCCATAAGCTTAGCAAACCTAACTCACTTCATATAGCCATCCAACGTAACAAACTTCTTCCCAGTTCAGCAACTACATCAAGTCTCCAATGTCTCACCTGTAAACCCGTCATATCAAACATCAAACTTTCTGGAAACCGCTCCAGTGCAAGTACCGACATCAATGCCGGCCCCGCAAATCTATCAACAGCCACATGCGCCAGCCTTTTTCTCTTCAGCGCCGAACACGATATCACAAAGAGATGCTTCAAATCTACACCCGGTATTCTTCACCGAGAGGTTACGAAGGTCTCCATATGTGCTCAATGCCGTAGGACTAGCTAATCCCGTCGCGCATGGTTATGCCTATCAGGAAACTCAGAGGGGAGTTGATGGAACTTTTCCCGCTATGTTATGAGGGAAACACTTGTATTAGATACGATGAAGGAAAGTGTTGTTGTTTTGATTTAAAGCACGGCTATAGGGAGTTATTTCATAAAAGGCCTTGGTTGTCACGGTCTCTAATAGCCAAGCTGCAACCAATCTCAACGGACGCGTTTTGCCATCGGTCAAGGCAATTCCACCACCGTCATGGAAACAGGGAAGATGCGGTCATCTGAAGCAATCTGTTTGAAGTTAGGAATACAAGTTGTATGTACGAGATGTTATGATTAAAACCATCTAGAGTCCCACCAGGCTCGGGTATCGCCGCCAACAAAAGGAATGGTACAAGCTTCCTCTCTCGTGAACCTTGACATCGGCTTAAGCTAGGACTTCCCAACTCGCTCAAGCCTAGTAAAAACGCCATTAAAAAAATACATTGCCATCTCGAACTCAGAGGCCCCCTGCGCTTCCCGCAGTAAGTATGCTTGCTTGCCAGTCCTATCCATAGGTTCCCTAAACCTTCCAAGGAAAAATAATATCAGTTATTGTTTTTTTTTTCTTTCTTGTCTGGTTAGTTCATCCTGCAGCATTCTTGACTGCAATCACAATCGCGACAATGATCAGAATGACCACGACAATGAGCAGCGTCATCAGCTTGACGTTCTTCCACCACATCTGCCTCTTGAGGCCGCGGCTGCGGACGTGGAACTCGCGGGCGCTGCCGCCGAGGCGGTCGGTCTTGTCGACGAGGAGGTCGATGCGCTCGCCCCTCTCCAACAGACTCTCGATATTGCGGGTCATGATGCTGCGGACGCCGTCCATCTCGCGCTGGACGTTGGTGATGGCGTCGTCGCGGCCGCTGCTCGTGGTGCCGAACTCGACCATGAGGTTCTTCAGCTCGGCGTTGAAGCTGCCGGCGCCGTAGTTAGGCATGTCGGCGAAGTCGGCCGTCGCGGCGCCGAACTCGCCGAAGAAGCGCTTGCGGATCTCGAACAGGAAGCCGAAGGGCACGCGCCGGCCCAGCGACGAGTCCGCGATGACGAGGAAGGTGAGCCCGCCCGCGGACGGGTTGTCCGCGTGCTCGGACGGCGCCTCCGACATGTAGTGGATGTGGTGCGAGCCATGGGTATAGGTGAGCTTCTGGGGCGAGTCATGGCCGATCTTGGGGAGGATCAGGGAGGCGAGGGAGGAGGTCTGCGACGAGGCTGAGGTGGTACATTCGGAGAGGATGGTGGTGTGGTGCGCGATGCACGAGCTGCGCTTGTTAGCCCATTGGTTCTTTTTCGATGGGTTAAAGATGGATCGAGACAGACGTACTAGAGGAGTGGAGTTAGGGGTGTCGATGAAGACGCCATCGCGAATGTTTTGTATTGTATTTATTGACTTAATGTAGAGAACGGGCGATTGCTTGGTCTCTACTATTCATAATGATGTTTGAATTTTGTGTATCGAAATAACTTTAGGGGATCAATGTTTAGGAGAGAGATCCGAGAAGAGAATTGACCAAATTGACCAAATTGATCAAAGCTTAAAGTCAGCAAGTTCCGGAGTCTTGGGTCCCGTCTATGTATGTCAAGTACGTAGTACAGGTTCTAGCCACCAGGCCACAAAGTACAGCCTAACCAATAGGAAAGCAGATGCTATTCGTACTCCGTGCGTTAGTAAGTGCAACACAGTACCTGTAATGCAAGACAATTATGTGGGCTAGGTGGGGTTCCCACCCACATTTGGCGGATAAACCATGGGATTATCGATAAGAAATTTTAATTATTCAATCCATAACATGATTAAGGTTCTGAAGACTGTGGAAAAATGTTGTTTTCAAATATCAAAATATTTCGCCTCAAGAGCTTTCACTTTTGAAACAAGTTGAATGCCCGATCAAGTTTGAGTGGGAGAGTATCGGTTCTACTATGATTCCTGAACTCCCCATTCTCTACATGCGCAATGAGCCTCTTTCTCAGAACTGGATCGGCTAGGTCCAGCTGCGCAATTCTCACATGTCGCAGACAGGCCTTTTCCACATCTATAGCAGCTAGAAGGGTAAGAATGCCATCCATGAGGGTTCATGAGGGTCCATGAGGATCCATGAGGTAACCATCACTCATTAACAACTTGTAGGAAACCCCCGCACCAGCCTCCAGAAGGAAAAATGCCTTTGCAAGTCGTGCAGCCGCCTTGGAGAGTACATTACGTGCTTCAATAGGGCCAGGCAAGAAGAAAACATATGCCATATTCCGCAACCTAGCTCTTGGAAAGTATGACCTTATAATGAACTCGTCACATAGCTGGGCGGCGCTGCATGAACACTATAAGGGCTTTGGTCTGCGTTCAAAGCTTGACTTCCAGCGCGAAGTCAAACTGTTCAGAGGCTCGCTCGAAAGAGCTTGCGACCTGGCCAGTGAACATGATAGCATTTCGAGGGCTGAAAACCCACTCTTCTGGACCCTACGTAATTCTTTCGTCGAAAGCGACATTAAAGGGCTCATCTCTCGCTTAGCCTACTCGTTTCAGAACTTCCTCATGCGCTCGAGGTTCCCTACCAATATCGCCTCCACTCATAGGGTTATTGCGGATTTCCGCTTCCCATATGAATGGTTTCCCGCTACCAGAGCCCTGCAGCGCACTATTCATCTCCACGTTGGCCCGACAAACTCGGGGAAGACCTATAATGCCTTGAAGGCGCTTGAGAATGCCAAGTCTGGTATCTATGCAGGGCCCCTCAGATTACTAGCACACGAGGTTTACTCTCGCTTCCTGGCTAAAGGCAAGAAATGCGCCTTGATCACTGGTGAAGAACAACGGATTCCAGAGGACGCGGACATGTACTATCGAAGTTGTACCGTTGAGATGACCCCCCTCAACTTGCCCGTGGACGTTGCCGTCATCGACGAGATCCAAATGATTGGAGACGGCGAAAGAGGATGGGCATGGACACAAGCCTTCCTCGGCGTCCAAGCCAAGGAGGTGCATCTCTGCGGAGAAGAGCGTGCCGTGGAACTTATACAATCCCTATGCGCTACTATCGGCGATAAGTGTGTTGTCACGCGGTATGAGAGACTCAGTCCGTTGGAAACGATGACCAAAAGCTTGAATGGCTCGTTCAAGAATCTCGAAAAGGGCGACGCCGTCATCTCGTTTTCGAGAGTTGGTATACACGCATTGAAAAGGGAAATCGAGAAGACCACGAACCGCCGGTGTGCCATAGTCTACGGATCATTGCCGCCGGAAACTCGTGCTCAGCAAGCCGCACTCTTCAACGATCCCGATAACGATTATGATTTCCTTGCGGCTAGCGACGCCATCGGCATGGGCCTCAATTTGGAAATAAAGCGGGTTATCTTCGAGCAAACGCATAAGCGCACCTATAACGGTTATCGGGTGATGACGACCTCCGAAATCAAGCAGATAGGAGGCAGGGCTGGTCGCTTCAGAACAGCACGCCAACAAGCGATCCAACCTGAACCAACACTAGGCTTGGATGACAAGGAAACTACCGCGCCGCCTCAATCCGTCCAACCTGGATTAGTAACAGCCATGTATCCAGACGACCTTGCAATTGTCAGAAGGGCGTTCAAGCGCGAGCCGGAGCCTTTGAAATCGGCTGGCATACAGCCTCCGCCTTCCGTGCTCGAGCGGTTCTCGTCCTACTTCCCTCCAAATACACCCTTCAGTTACGTCCTAAACCGTCTACGAGACATCGCCCGGACTTCTTCGAGGTTTCACATTACTGATTTGAAAGACTTATTAGCGGTTGCCGACCTGATCCAGCCCTTCCCCATGACCGTCTACGACCGCTGTGTTTTCTTGAACGCGCCGGTCTTCTTACGAGAGCCAAGCGGCGCTCCAGTGGTCCAAGCTTTCGCGAGGTGTATCTCCACACTGTCTGGTGGTGATCTCCTTGACATCCCGGAGATTGACCTAGAACTACTTGATCAAGATGAAGCGGGCTTCCACCCTGCCGCACATTTGCAAAGGCTCGAGGCTCTTCACAAAACAATCACGCTGTACCTCTGGCTCAGCTACCGATATACCGGCATATTTCGTAGCCAGAGCCTTGCTTTCCACGTCAAAGAGCTAGTGGAGACACGAATCGACGCTCATCTGGGTAAGATTAATGTCACCGAGGCTATGCGTAAGAAGAGAGCAGAGAGCATCCGAAAGAAAGCTTTGGAAACCCAGCGCCAGGAAATTATCTTTGGCGAGGACGCTCCCGCCGACGGTCCCCAGCACGAAGTACCTGGCCAGTGGGATGAAGAAGGGCATGAAGAACCTCTTTACGAGAGCCCTGAGGAGTTACAATCCATCACTGAAATAGAGCCGAATTCCACAAACACTAGAAATGACTCAGCCCAGCGAGCCCACACATGATCCGTATATAGCTAGGTATGTAGATTAATGTACGGTATGGAAAACTGGAAAAGGGAATGAGCCTATAAGATGGACCTTTCATGTATAACAATTCCTATAGGATAGTAGAGTGCATGGAATATTTCTAACGAACAACCACTCCAAAAAAAGAGAAAAAAGTAAAAAGATTTACCCCTAACCCCCTTTCACGGGATTAACATGGCAGAGAAAGGTGCATTAGAACTTCATTTTTACCTGCATCACACAAGGTATATCAGGCAGGTATCTGCGCGTTTCTTTACGTCCAATGTGCATGTATTGGAAGGAAGTTTGCACGAATAACTAGATCTAGGAAGAAAGGGGCACGGTGTAAGTGCTTTGTGGTAAGAGCTCCCCATTGAAGATACGATGAGCGTTGGAAATCATCAAAACATACACACTAGGCAAATAAGCATCAAGTTGTCGTCTTGAATTCATTTTATTTGTCTATTCGGGCTTTCTCGGCCTCTACAAGACCTCCTACATATTATCCTGTACGCACTCATGCGTCACAACAATGTCGTATTAAGAATCTTTAATCTGAACAAGACTCAATCATTATCCTTATACGCTGATATCCTGATATCCTGATATCCATCCCTATTTCCTCTAGAATGCCGAATCATCACTATGGGAGACAGTCCGGAAGACGTAAGCCCCTCGTCAGATTGGCCTCGTCGCAGGAGCGTTTTTGGTCGACGGCGACCTCGTAGCATTTCTGGCGTTGACGGTCCGACAAGTAGATTACCTTCATCATCGGTAGCGTCCATAGCAAATATCAATTTCGCTGCTCGCCGGAGCACCAAGGAGACCTGCAGCAGCGCGCCTGTGTCTCCCAACACGTTCATCGATCCGCCGCGGCCAGCTAGAGAGGGCTACGAATGGGTTTGGTTTCCAGCGGGCTACTGGGCCGAACGAGAAATCGTCGAGACTCCCAGCAAGGTCATGAAACACTTCAAGTGGCGCAAACGTTCCGGCAAAAGCAGCTCCGGCAAGGACACACAGGATGACTTAGACCACTCTCCGAACAACCCATGGGCTCAGACACCCCAGCACAGCCCCTTTCTCAGCGAGGAGGCACACGTCCAGTCGCTGCAAAGCCCTTCGTTGCACCGCAAAGGCACGAGCAGCGAGAGTGGCGGATATATGTTTCCGCGGAATCGGACGCTGCAGGCATTACAGACGCCTCTACCTAGCCCCTATCTAACGGAAGAAGCGCATGTCCAGTCACTACAGAGATCACCCCTAGGCTTCGATTACCACAGTTGCGATAGTCCTACCCCTTTGCCCGACCCCACCCCGAAGCCAATGCAGAGCTCGCTGCTCACGATCACGAAAGGAGACTCAGACTTTGCTACCCCTCTTGCGACGCCCCTAGACCAACCACCAAGTACTGCAGCAGCTTCGCTCTCGTCCTTTTTCCATTTACCGCCGACCACGCCGGAGGAGAAGCCCAAGAAATCGCTTATTGCAAGACTCCTCCCAGATCACAAATCGGTAAGAAAGAAAGAACCTTTGATTCCCAACCCCCTTCTTTTCGAGCACACACCCCTGACACCGATACCCATCACAAGACACTAACGTCCGACGTTGTCCTCCACGCAGAAGCACCACAAGACAGACAGCAGCAACGACGCCTCTGTGTACGAGTACACGAAGAGCACCATCGAGGGCACGAGGGCGCAGCTCCTCGGCCACAGGCAGACGCAGTCGCCCATGCGGCGCGTGGCGTCGCTGCTGCGCGAGGAGACCAAGGGCGGCGGCGGCGGCGGCGGCGGCTGGACGCGCAAGCTCTTCGGCAAGAGCCCCTGGCACCGCAAGCCGTCCGACGCCAGCGCCTCGAGCTCCGTCGCGAGCTCCGTCCGCGACGTGCTCCGCGGCCGCACGCCTTTTACTAGCCCGGTTTCTCATGCAGGTACGCGGAGCTGTGGGTTTCTGTCGAGTGGTTATTTGATTACTTTTCTCTTCTTCTTCTCTCTTTCGGCCTTGTTTTTTTTCTCCCTCTTTTTTCCCCTTCTTATCTTAATAGAGAGGGTACTCTGAAGGAATAGACACGATAGGCAAAAAGGTTGTAAAGAGACGAGAGAATGATTTAAAAAGGAATTTAAAAAAAGAAAAAAGGAACAAGCTATATCTGCTAACAGAGTTGCACAGAACCCATAAGCTCGTTCTGCGTGCAGTTCCCAGGCGGTGTAGGTCTAGCAGACCCCATCCCTTAACGTTTTATCCCCGGGTCTAACGAACCCGCGAGCAGGAAGCGAAGCGCGTGAAGACGCCCCCGCTCCGCGAGAGCGGAAACCCCGCAGGCCGGCCGCGGTCTTTCTTCTTCGACATCGCGACGCCGCCTATCGATGACAACAACAACAACAGCAGTGGTGGTAGTAGTAGTAGTAGTAGCAGCAGTGAGCAGACAGAATCCCGCCGCCCTCCCCCCCGCGTCCCATACGCCGCCGGCAGACAGAGCGAGCAGGAGAAGGACAAGGGGCGGGAGAAGCGGGATTCGGGCAAGGAGTGGTGGGAGGTGCCGGTGGCGGTGCCGCGGTACGAGGCCATAACGCCCAACCCCTTCGAGTTCGACCTGCCCGAACACCTCCCCAACAGCCCCATGTGTCCGGCCAACAAGCGCCACAAGTCCGGCGGCACCGGGGTCTGCGTGTACCACGGCCGGAGGAAGAGGAGCGAGATCCTTGCGGACATCAAGGACAAGAGCAGCGACGAAGACGTGGAGAAGGATGTTTGGACATAGAGGAATCGTAGGCTACTACAGATGATGCTTGCAATGGAAGACACGGTTGCTACAATCATGATGGTGATTTTGATTTTGACTTGCGATATCGTGTTTTGCTGCCCCTTTTTTTTCTTTTACAGTGATAATGCTACACGTGCTATTCAAGGAAAACCCCCCATGCCCCCTTTAGTATTCGTCGAACCGATGAAATGAGAATTCCTATAGTGCGAAAAGGCGATGCTCAGTCCGAGCCAGTGGTCCCAACCTTTCAAACTCCGTTTAAAATTCAATACCGTTATTCACATATGATGCCGCACCCAACCCTCCCATGAATGATACTCCAGCTCGCGGAGCGTGCGGGGGAGCCTGAAGTCTCGCAGGTACAAACCCGAGATGTCCCGCCAATTCGGAGGCCCCTCGTCGGAGGCGTACGACGCCTAGTCGTGCGTCTGGACCTTGTTGTCGCCCTTGACGGCCTCGGCGTAGGTCGGCGGGGCCCGGCCGTCGTCCGGGTGGCTGCTGCTGCTGCCCGCCTCTCCGCCGTTCGCGGACGAGGAGCCGGCGGTGCCGCCGTAGTTGAGTCGTGTCGGGGAAGAGGCGTTGGGCTTTGGGCGGCGACCGGACTCGCTGTCGACCGGCACGGGCTCGTACTCGTAGGACTCGGGGAACTTGCTGATTATGTACCAGGAGTGGAGGAGGCCGGGGATCTAGAAGGGTTTGTTTTGTTGAATATAGGGGGTTGGTTAGGGAGGGGGAGGGTGGGACGTACGTAGCCTAGGATGCAGAGGAGGATGTTGATGATGGAGTCGGCGGAGCAGAGGCCGGTTTTGACCCAGACTGTTAAGTGTTTCAGGTTGGTTAGTTGGAAAGGTCTGCTCGGACGTGTGCGTGATGGATGGTCATCTAAGGGGTCACAATATCACGATTCGTGGTGCGGAGAGGTTGGCTCCTTCGCGCCGTGGCCGCTGCATGCAAGGCAGACAAATGGCGAAGGGCGGGGGAGGGAAGGAGGCGATGGGTATTGGAGGATGGGCATGACGTACCGGGCAAAGGAGGGAAGAGGATGGCGAGGATGCCGAGGAATAGGTCCGCGGAACACATCGTGACGCTTTCTTATGTCTGGCTAGAAAAAAGTCTATAGAAAGAATAGGAATGATAATCGTGATAATGGAAATTGATAGAGGGATATAGTATGTATGAATTAATAGGATGAAGTCTAGGCAGAGGCAGAGGCAGAGATGAATCGTAAGGTGACGATGAGTGGTTGATAATTATCCGAGCGTATCTATGTACATGTACCTATCCATGTAGGGTATGCAGGTGCCTCGGTACGGATCTGTACAATGCAAACAGTATGGCGTTTTATTTCATACCTTCCTTGTTTGGGGCACCCGGGATCGTTGTAAGCTTAAATGGCGTCAGATGTGTTTTTTAGGTACCTCCCTTAATGTGGCAGTGCCACCGTACATTGGACTTGTGTGGCGTAATCACTTAGTCACGATACCCCTGAGAATACAGATCTGTAACCGACTTCATATTTGCTTATTATTGTTCTATATTGCTACTTGCAAGTGTCTCAGAAGCAGTTCCCAGATCTGAGAATACAATACATACGAGCCAGCAATATGCGAACCCAAGAAATATTCCCAAGTAAATTTTTCGAAAACATCAAAGATCGTCTCTAGTATAGAACTGGGCGATTGGAACATCAAGTCTTCTTGGTGCCTTCTCCGAGGTCCTCCACAATCTCAAGCGTCGCTGCTTTCGGATCTATTTCCAGTTAGTATGAGCCGCGATGGTTTAATGATTTAGTTGTCTGGATCATTGATACTCACTCTGAGAAGGTGCATATAGTTTGGTATCCGTAATATTCTCATCGTCCGTATAAACCACATCCTGGACCTCAGCGTCAGATGGCCTCGTTTCAACCCGCTTGGATTCTGGCTCTTTGCCCTTTGGTTGTTCACCATTTCTTCCTTGGATACTTACGATTTCCTCGTCCCGTGTCCGAACTTCAGGGTGCTTCGCTCGCATAGTATCCCTCTCCAGCGCAAGGTCGCCTCTCAGTCGTTGTCGACTTTTGTCCCGGTCTAATTTGGCTTCTTGCTGCTCTTCGATTCGACGATCTACCAAAGTATAGTTAGAAATTGTTGTTTATGTCGTAAAATAGAACTTACGAATTGCACAAAGGTCCTTGGACCCTCTCCGGTTACTGCAACCAGGATACGAGCACGTATCAACGGTGATATAGGGTGATACTTTATATCCCCTGTCCTCGGCAAAATCTTGAGCCCAGGATTCTGTACTCGCGACTGTGGTCCTCGCGAAGTCAACCGGGCTAAATTGTTCCTTATATTGCCCCTCTACTACTATTGATTCTTTGTTGTCTGTGAAGTTGTCAGGTAAATGGGTGCTTTCGGCTTTCTCCATAACTCTACCTTGGTTTTGCCTAGGTCTGTGCCCCCAATTGAGCCTATAAAAAGGCTTATTCAAATTGGGACTGTGCCTTTTGCTTGCATTTGATTCCCCCAAGTTCTCCGGGGCAGATCTTTGTCTTGACAAATGTCTTGACAAATTTGGGAGGTCGGGTGCAAAATAACCTTCAGACAATAGATCATTTGAACTCTCCACTTGCTTACTTTTATTCCTCTTGTCGTGCACCGCCCTTTGCTGGCCTTCGTCTTGGCTTTCTTTTTCTGTCGCTCTGGGGGATTCCTTCGTGCTAGGATAGAGGATATCTCCAGCGTGATAAGATTCTCGAGTAACCAGTTTCCCCGGCGAGGCCAAATTCGAGACTCCCTCGTCAAGCTGCCGGGAAATAGTGACTGAGTGTCGCCCTTTTTGTGGTGTAGAACTTGTCGCTAATGGGCTTCTTCGTGTGTCTTCCCACTTTATACCCTTCCTTAGGCCTCCCATCATATTTTGGGGAGTTATTCGAGGGTTTTGGTCAGACTGGGTGGAATCTTCCGTTTCCCACGGCTCATAATTTGAATCATCTTCCGCATAGCTACTCGCATCATCAATAGAACCGCTTTTTATCGAATTCTCACCCTTTCCGACCTTTTTCTGTCGCTTCAATTCATCGTGCATTTGGGGGATCTTTCCCCCATCCAATTTCTCAGCCTCCGGCCTTTTCTGCCTCGTACCATAGTCCACATCTCCTCCAAATCGATCTTTTAACCTGACCTCCGGCAGCCTAGTGTCGCTTCGATGAGCGCGCCGTTTAATCTCTGGGAACTTTTTATCGATCTTTATTTGATATTCCACTGGAAGTGCCCGGTAGTCTTCGTCGGCACCTTTTAGAATCCCTTCAGCTGCTGGCCCTCTGCCTTCTAGAGAGTATTGCAGCATATTTAGCACCCACGAGTCCAGCATAGATAGACAATCACAGAAGTCGGGAATATCAAACAATCTAGATATTTCCAGTTTCAAGTCCTGTCGCAAGTTTTCGGTGTTGGATATCAGATATTTCGAGACCAAGGTTTTCGAATAGCCACAGATATCCCCTTGGGATCGTTTTTGTAGGTTACAGAGCTCCTCGAATTCATTATCTGGTTTTCCAGATAACACGATGAGCCTTTGAAGGGCCATAGCCTCAGTCTGATAGTCACCAAGTTCTCTTGAGATATTCTTAGCCATCCTCACAGGACGTTCAAACTTGGCTGCCGCACCATTTAGCACCCAGCCCGGGTTTTCGACGTGTAAAGGAATGTATTGAGGCAATTGAAGTCGTTTTGAACGAAAGACTATGCCTGGCCATGACTCAAAGTGTGCACCGTAGGAGTAGGCGTAATGGGGCCCTTTATTATCGGCAAATTGGGCCCTCAGTAACATCCATCTTATGAAAGATCGACTTTTCATACTATCGGGATCGGTTTCTATGATCGATAATGCAAGTGGCATAGAATGTTTCATCAAGGCTTCAATGTAGCTATCGTTTTCTGTTGAGTTTTCAAGTTCGTAGGCTGCAAGGGACATGAGAACGTCGAGAAGCGCAAGGGTTGTGGATGCATTAGTGGCTGTACACGACCAGTCTTTGATGATGATCCAAATACCGTCCCAATCTTTAGTGATATCAACCAACGAAGATACGGTCGCGACAACAATATCACGGTAGTCCCACACTCTTCCTTCTCTGAGGAGACTCCTGTATAGTGCCTCGTGGAATTTTGAAGGGAATTGTTCTTGAAGCCGCTGGCGGATCGAAGCGCCTGTAAGATCACTTAGGCGATAAAGTAGAGCAAGCATTTTGATCTGATGGTAGGTACTCAGTTATGCACGATGTAAAAAGGCATGAGTAGACTGACCTCAGTTGAAGTTACACTTATCCCATTGGCGTCAATTGTTTCATGGAGCTTCTTAATAGCTCTATCAACAACATCGTGTTTTCTTGACAATACACCAGACATACCAGGGTTGTGGTGAGCGGTAAACACTCGTATTAACTCCCAGTAGATTGCGAGTAAGATTCTATCGCCGCTGTCAACAAGATTGTTGTATGCATTGCGCAATGTGTCATCCCCAATCTTGGACAAAGTCTTGTAATCGCCCTGTTCGAGCAACATTTCAGCGAACCCGAAGAGGACTTGAGGCCTTTCCAGATGATCCTGTAGATTTCTGGTGAAGAATTGTCGGGCTAGAACAAAGTTCCCCAGTCTTTGGAGGCGGTAAAACTCTTCGAGGCATTCGTCTATATCTTCCTGTACAGACATTCGAAGATGAACCGTAATATCCGTGGCCTGGCTTGGATCCCAAATGCCATTAATCCTTCGTTTTGGAATAATTTCATTTGGCCCTAGTGTGTCGGGTGATGTAGGTCTCGTAGGTTTCTCCTCGGTATTGTTTTTATCAACGAAGCTGGGAGGGCTGCTGTGACTCTGAACCTGAGCATCAAGGGGCACATTGTTCCGAGGTGCAAGCTGCATTGCCTTCATCTTTTCTTCATTCTCGGAAAATTCGCGCAAAACTTGAGCCGCTTCGCCATTTGTTGGCGAGGATGATGGAGGTTCGAGAGTTATCACAGCATCATTTGTAGGCGTTGCTTTTGTTTGACTGATCGACATGGCGCTAGGTGAGGATACAACAAGAGCATATCTGCTAAAGTCATGCCACTAAAGGTTCGCTGTGTATAACATTTGTTGTTGGTGGCCCAAAACAGAGGCGATTTGGATATATCGAAATACAATTCGTCACTCGTGTAAGGATATGGATTTGAGAATAATATAATTCATAGAGCTACCATGATATGAGCCCCGAAATGTCACTACGAGTCATAAGGCAGAATAGGTACATCTTGTCAGCACGTAAGTAAGGCGCCTACATGAGAGGCTTGCATGACAGCCAAATTGATTGGTTGATCAGAAAAGCTCAGCCCCCCTCCCCTCCCTGTTTTTCCTACTTACTTACACAATATGAGGCCTCAATCTAGGGTCAGTCCATTTCTGCGATTTCAATTTTCCTTCGACAAACACAATGTCACTGCTCGGAAACAGCGGCCATCCAGTCTATAGTGGTGTTGCGCTACCCTGGCAAGAGCGTCTACAGCTCGGCCGGAGATGTGGAAAATACGACTTCGGGAGGTTCGAGCGTCTAAGGGGCTCTGGTCATTATCTTGGCAGAGGCAACATCGGAGATATCGACGTCGCGTGCAAATTTCTATTCAGAGAGTCGCGATGGGGAGTTCTATCTCCAGACAAGAACCCAGGAGGCGTTGTCTATCTGGATTTAACCTTCACCGAACCACCAGGTTGCCGTCTTAGGGGCGCAACCGTAGTGGTAACGTTAGACGAAGAGGACAAAGACTTACAGCGCCATTTCAGTTCTGTGGGCTCGAGGTCAAACCCTGATGTTTCTGTCCAGATCACTGAGTATGGCCCGCGGAAATTGCACGGCCAATTGGATGAAGCCTTCAAGGTCAAGAATACATTGTTCACCCCGTCCGTTAACGTGCTCGGTACTGTAGGAGTTGGCGGTGTTGGATATAATTCAGAAACAAGGCAGATTTTGCAGAGCCAGTGGAAATTCTCGGGTCAGCCCATATCTAACAGATTGGCCAAGGCTACTGTTCTCAAATGGCATCTTGTCGAAAGTGAACTCGACCGCCAGTCAAAGCATGACAATACGTTCCATACAGGGTTCGCCTTCGAGCACGATGGACAGCCGTTCTTCATGCAGGTTGAAATCAGTGGTTATCTTGAAGGAACAGCTCTACATCTATGGCAGAAGACAAAGCACAGATTCAAGAAATTCAAGTTTCCTGTCGAACCGCAAGCAGCGACGACTCTTGTGAACTTCGGCGGCAGAAACAATCCTTACCAGGACCCTCTCGATGAACTAGCCAAGAATCTACCGCACGATATGGTTGAAAGGAACATGAGACTCGCCCCCCAAATTCCGAGGAACACGCACAATCCAGGACCGTATTACGAGGTAGAAGAAGAAATATCGACAATCAATGAAGAGACTGATATGAGTTGTCAACAGCATCCGCCGCAGGCCATAGACAATTCACAGTCCATTCCTATAGAAGAGCTCCGGGGAGAAGCATTGGAGTTGTTGTCTCCAGGACGCTCTTCAATCGGAGAAAACGGGAACATATATACGGCGGAAATGCTTTCGCCAGCCAACAGTCAGCCCGAAACTTCCGATGGAATATCCTCAGCTCCTAGCAGCCGAGATGAAACCTTAGCTGGCTCAACTATCGTTGCGGACCAGGAAGAGAGCGAACCAACTGATGAAACAGCCACCCCCAAGCCTCATACACACCACGAGGAAGTTATGAGGCTACTCGGAGATATGGCCATACCAGCGTGGTCTCGATTGATTATCATATGGTTTCTTGCTATGTGGATAAGAAACTCGCCAGCTTTACCACCTTCGAAGAAGAATACCTTGTCGGGTAAAGGAGTTACGTGAAACTGCCCACAGGGTGACATATAAGTGCTAGGCAGAGAAATAAGGAGAGCAGGTGAAGTTTCAATTACGTTTATCACGACGGTATGTAGGATTAATTCCGAAAGGGGGGAAAGGGACGCGACGTGTATATAAAGAGCCTGTGCCCCCCCCCCTTAATCTCTTAGAGAGTCAACATCGTTTATATCCTTCTTGTATACAATAATGACAGTGAGTCACTTTATACTCTCTTTCATTACGTGTACGTATAACGAGGACCTCGAGACCTCCTTATTCTCTAGAAATTATGAAAGGGGGTGGGTATCTAGGTTAGTTACACTGTTGCAGTACACCAACGCATGCAAAACCATGTATCTTGTTAATAATCGATCTTATCATTTGCTGTGTCCTGTTAAGATAATTATATGAGTTTCTTACAGTTGCTAAAATTTTTCCGCGACTTTTTTCTCTTATTCGAGTACGGCCCTCCCAAGTGTCCGGAAAAAAATGGCCCTCCGCAAGCTCCGGGATTTTTTGGTCCTTCCAAATGTCCGGGGACTCGAATAAGAGAAAAAAGTCGCGGAAAAATTTTTCTTCGCAGAAAGCTGGTTGTTTGGGAGTAGGGGGAAGTTCGTCATTTAATTAGTGTTGAGGGTAAGGAAAAAAGTCAGAATCCGTCCGAAGGACCGCATCCTAGGCCTTGAACCAGCATTCTACCGGGCATATGATTGGTCAGTAGGTATCCGCAATAGTCAACTTTTTTTTTGGCCAATAATAATGAGGCAAACTGCTGAGTAATTGATTACGTAAGCAAAATTTGACCTAGTTTGAGCGTAGAATGTCCTTCGGACGGATAAGGTAAAATCTAGCTCTCCTATTGTAGTCAGTCAGGTTCAGTCAGGTAGCTCTAGCCAGGTGCTGTCAGCTGCGGGAACCTGGCTGACTAAAGGGGGCCGCCTGATAAAATCGCACGTTACTTCGGATAAACTCGGGCACAAGTGAAGTGGGATGCGGCATGAGTACCTAACAGCCCGCCAGCCCGCCTAGCCCGCCTAGCAATAGAACGAAGCAACCATGTATGTATTTACGTAAACAAACTACCTAATTAAGAAATCATTCTTCAGCTTCCTCCGTTCTCCATCTCAAACTGTTGGCAAATGCGGACCTTACCTCAAAGAGAAGAATGATTCTTTCCTTAGATCCAGTGCATAATTACTTACAAAATGACCACTATGAGCCAAACGAAAGTGCAAGGGAACATGCGAGTTCCCCAACCTGTACAGTTTAAACGTTTAATACCACCGCTAGCAACCGACTCGAATTTAAAACCGAAGACAACACAGACAGCCCCGATGAGAGATCCAACTCAATCTTCGACCCGGGGCCTACGCTTGCACCTGGGGATGTTTGAGATTGGCAAACCCCTCGGCAAAGGCAAGTTCGGTCGCGTTTATCTTGCGAAGCATCGGTCGTCCGGCTTTATATGTGCTCTCAAGGTTCTAAACAAAGACGAAATTAGACGCGACAAGGCAGAAACGCATGTCCGACGCGAGATCGAGGTACATGGAAATATTCGGCACCCGGGCGTTGTTGGTTTTTACGGCTGGTTCCACGACTCTCGTCGCATCTTTCTTATCCTCGAGTACGCGCCTGGCGGTGAGCTCTACAAGCCTTTAAGGCGGGAAAGTCGGTTTTCCGAGCGACGCGCAGCCAAATATGCCGCTCAGGTTGCCAACGCCTTGATATATTTGCACAATAAAAACATCATGCACCGCGATATCAAACCCGAGAATATCCTCATCGGCCTCCACGGGGAGTTGAAGCTGGCCGATTTTGGTTACAGTGCTCATGCGCCAAGCAACTTTCGGGAGACCCTATGCGGGACACTCGACTACCTACCCCCTGAGATGCTAAGCTCTGGGCCGGTTAAATACACGAAGGCCGTGGATCAGTGGACGCTAGGTGTTTTAACGTATGAGTTCCTCGCCGGCGAGGCTCCCTTTGAGGATGTCGGCGTCATGACGCAAAGGAGAATCCTCAAGTGCGATATGAAACCTCTTCCAACATGGCTATCTTCTGAAGCCAAAAACTTCGTCCAATCGGTAAGGCTCCCCGCTCTCACTCAACTTTGCCAAGCTAACTTTATCGCGCAGCTGTTAGTCCTGGATCCGACGAAACGACTCTCGCTCGAAGGTGTTCTCGCGCACCCTTGGATTGTGAAGAACTGTGACCAAAAGTAGCGTTTGATACTATCTATGGACGCCATCGATTGTCCCACGTGAGCTTTGATTTAAGGTGACCTCAAGGGGTAAATCCATCGTGACGGCGTTTATGGGGAGGAGGGTCGGTATACCAAAAGCATTAAGGAAGAGCATATCGGATCACCGGAGTTTTCGGGGGAGCATTAGATCGCGTCAATCAATGAGTTTTTACGGTCAACCAGAAGGGTATGACGGGCAGAACTTGTAAGAGTGGATGGGTTGCCGCACCGCCACAGCGATAGTAGATACTGATGTGTTGCACGTTCGATATTAACAACCGATTCACACTTCTCTTTTCTGGCTCAAGATGCGCAGATGAAATCATTATATTTTATCACATCTAATCTACTTTCAAATATTATTTCACGGCACCTAGCCTTTTAGGTAAGCAATGCGTACCATTTCACATGTATGTTCTTAATGGAGGTCACATACAAGGATTTTGAGATAATTCAAGCCTTACTGGAGGATATTGAATAACAAGTCTTTACACAGTTTCAACACATAACCATCTTTGATACTTGGGTAAAATATCGAAAAAGGCTATCCCACCTTATCTCAGCGAGCTCAGACCAGAAAATCCGTTTGTCTTTGTACCTTCCAGCCACAACCCTTTCCGACCAATCATACCCCTACCTTCCCCACC